>SJYV01014542.1:14996-44747 GCA_006410875.1 Neotragus pygmaeus
GTATTGTTTTTGCTTTGGCTCCATCCCTTCATTCTTTCTGGAGTTATTTCTCCACTGATCTCCAATAGCATATTGGGCACCTACTCACCTGGGGAGTTCCTCTTTTGGTATCCTATCATTTTGCCTTTTCATACTGTTCATGGGGTTCTTAAGGCAAGAATACTGAACTGGTTTGCCATTCCTTTCTCTAGTGGACAACACTGTGTCAGACCTCTCCACCATGCCAGTCCGTCCTGGGTGGCCCCACATGGCATGGCTTGGTTTCATTGAGTTAGACAGGGCTGTGGTCCTAGGGTGATTAGATTGGCTAGTTTTCTGTGATTATGGTTTCAGTGTGTCTGCCCTCTGATGCCCTCTCGCAACACCTACTGTCTTACTTGGGTTTCTCTTACCTTGGACATGGGTATCTCTTCACTGCTGCTCCAGCAAAGCACAGCCACTGCTCCTTACCTTGGACAAGGGCTATCTATCTTCTCACCACTGCCCCTCTTGACCTTGAGCATGGGGTGGCCCCTCTCCACCCTCCTGCACCCATGCAGCCGTTGCTCCTTGGATCAGGGATCAAACCTGTGTCTCCTGCATTGGCAGATGGATTCTTTACCGCTGAGCCACCAAGAAATACCAGGAAAGCTTTCTTTTCCATGAGTCTACCCAAGTAGTTAGACTGTGAGGAACACAGTCAAGATTAGGATTCAAATATAGGATGAGATGTAACATTCAGAGTATTTTCCTCTCTTTGAGTAGATTTTCTCTCTCTCCATCTCATCTGTTATTTACAAAACCATGATTTGACCTCAGTCTCTCCCAACTATACTCCATTTATCTGTTTTCTTTTACAGAAAGCTTCTTGAAGGAGCTGATTATGACCACTGCCTCCATTCCTTATTTTCTCTTCCTTTCAACCTGCACCTTCCAGCCTTCTGCCCCCACCTCTCAGCTGCAATGGTGCTTGAAAAAGTCATCAATAAAATTCAGTGGTCATGGTTTGTTCTTTTTATCTTTTCCTCTAAACAACATTTAACACAGTTGATCCTCTCTTCCTTGAATCACTTTCTTTTGCTGCCTTCCATGATACCTTGATTTCCTTGATTAGTTCTTCCTTCTGCTTTTTAATGTTGGAACATCAGAGACATATGCTTCTTCATTTTTATATTTACATACTCTCTCTAGGTGAGCCCATTCAGTTCTAAGGTTTAAAATTTACCTAAATGCTGATGGCCTATAAATCTTTACTTGGAGTGCTGTACTTTTGCTAGAACTCCAAATTCCTGTATCCAACTGCCTACCTATCCAAATAGCTGTCTAACAAAGACATTTCATAATCATAAGGGATGTGATTTAGGTCATACCTGAATGGTCTAGCAGTTTTCCCTACTTTCTTCAGTTTAAGTCTGAATTTGGTAATAAGGAGTTCATGATCTGAGCCACAGTCAGCTCCCACTCTTGTTTTTGTTGACTGTATAGAGCTTCTCNTTTTCCGGTGGTCATGTATGGATGTGAGAGTTGGACTGTGAAGAAGGCTGAGCGCTGAAGAATTGATGCTTTTGAACTGTGGTGTTGGAGAAGACACTTGAGAGTCCCTTGGAGTGCAAGGAGATCCAACCAGTCCATTCTGAAGATCATTCCTGGGTGTTCTTGGAAGGTATGATACTAAAGCTGAAACTCCAGTACTTTGGCCACCTCATACGAAGAGCTGACTCACTAGAAAAGACTCTGATGCTGGGAGGGATTGCGGGCAGGAGGAGAAGGGGACGACGGAGGATGAGATGGCAGGATGGCATCACTGACTCGATGGACGTGAGCCTGAATGAACTCTGGGAGTTGGTGATGAACAGGGAGGCCTGGCGTGCTGCGATTCATGGGGTCGCAAAGAGTCAGACACGACTGAGTGACTGAACTGAACTGATGTTGCAATGTAGACAATTCTGAAAGAAGATCATCAAAAACTAGACTTGACTGTCAAGGACAACTGAGTAATTGCCACAGTCTTTAAAAGATAAGAAAGATTTTCATTTGGCTAATGTACATTAGATCTTGCCTGAAGGCTGTGGAATAAACTGAAGGACATAAAAAGATACCTTGTTCTCATAATAGGATAACAGCGATTCAGCCAGGAAGTCAGGTTCCAATAAAACTTAAATATCCATATGTTATCAAGGTAAGTAAAATTTACAATGCAAAGGGCTCAGAATGCTGTGTGAAATAGGAGTAGAGGTAGAGGTCTTTGCTCATTACTTGGAATCTGAACTAATTAGAAATCTTACATTAATATAACAATATGATTTCAGTTAAGAATGGACCATTGGCTTGAGAAAGTAGCTTAATCATTCATTTGTATTCCCTAAATTATTTCCTTGAAAGACAATGGCTAACCTACCCCTTTTAAGATATTCCCATTAGAATTCCACAAGCTCTTTAATGTAAGCTACAGCTTCCAAGTTGGACATTCAGCAAAGTCACAGAAACTTAATGAAGGAGAGGAACAAGTTCAGTGTATCTGTGACAGGCCAGAAGGTCAGGTGAGCTCAAAGACAGACAACTCATAAGGAAATACAATCAAAAGCATGTTAAAAGACTAGCCTTCCAAAATAAGCTTTATGAAAACAAGTTTGACAAGACATATGCTCCTGAAAAAAAATTTAGACTTTTTTTTTTTTTACTTCATTGATGTTGTAAGACTACAAAATTATGATTCAGAAGAAATAATTTGTGCATATTAAGCAATTTGAAATTATGACTTATGCAGCATTCCAGTTACATTCAAGCTACTTTGCTAGGAATTCTGGGATGTAAAATATGGAAATACCAAATATTTTTAGAGTATGTGTGATCTTTATATTACATAATTTGTTAGCAGCCCATGCCATTTATAGAGCAGTCAGTAACTCTATTAACTACTCCTCAGTTCTTGCTGATGATACATCTCTAAATCTACAGGGTGAAAACGATGAACAGGAGTGCTACATTGTGGAGTATTAATGTTGAAAAATGTAATAAATTCCCAGAGTTATCTTCCCTAAAATGTTTATAGTCAAGGAGTTACTAAGTTTTAGAAGGCACTACTATAACAGACTAATCTTTTTCAAGGTAAATGCTGCAAACTCTACTGGCAATCAATTTAGTAACAACTGTAATTTAAAAAGATACAAGGCCCTGGCCACTCACTAAAAAGGGGAACAACAGCAGAAACCTTCAGAAGACGGAGTCTTCAATTTATAAGGCCACTTGCATATCTCCTTTCTGTTTATTTGGACCAAATGTTCACAAATGGACTCTAAACAATCAACACAAATCTTTTAGAATGATAGGCTAGCTCTAAACAATGATGCAAATTTTTTAGAATGATAGGCTAATTTTCAAGGGGGAAATTGCCAAGACAAAATAAATTGCAATCAGGATCTTAGTTCATCTCATAGAACCTAAAACCTCAACTTTCTTTTTCATAATTTTCTTTCTGTTTCCTCTTCTTTCTCCGGGCTATCTTTTAGAACTGAACACTTAAATACTCCTTTATATGCACAAGCCAAATGAGACTGCATTTAATTTGTGACTCTCTGTAGATATCTCAAACATACTAGTTTCAAAACTTAACGAGAATCACCTTTCAAAATAATTCCCCAAATACCAATTTCACTATTTTGGTTCTTTAAACTTATGCTTTCAACTTTATTTTTATAGCTTCATTGACATGTAAATGAAAAACTACACATACTTAAAGTGTATAATTTGACAAATTTTGACATATGTTTATACCCATGGGACCATCCCCCATAACCACAATCAAGTTAATAAACATTTCCATCCTCTATTGTAATCCATCAGGTCTCACTTCATTTCCCACACCCATTCCAGGTAACCGCAGATCTGATTCTGACATGGGCCTAGTTTATTTGCAACTTCTAGACTTTTATATAAACAGAATCATACTCTTGTACTCTTTTTTGTCTGACTTTTTTCAGCATAACTCATTTGAGATTTAGTCATGTTGCTTGTTCGGAGAAGGCAATGGCACCCCACTCCAGTACTCCTGCCTGGAAGATCCCATGGATGGAGGAACCTGGTAGGCTGCAGTCCATGGGGTCGCTAGGAGTCAGACACGACTGAGCGACTTCACGTTCACTTTTCACTTTCATGCACTGGAGAAGGAAATGGCAACCCACTCCAGTGTTCTTGCCTGGAGAATCCCAGGGACGGGGGAGCCTGGTGGGCTGCTATCTATGGGGTTGCACAGAGTCAGACATGACTGAAGTCACTTAGCAGCAGCAGCAGCATCATGTTGCTTGTTAAATATACCATCAATGGGCTTCCCAGGTGACCCTAGAGGTAAAGAACCCGCCTGCCAACGCAGGAGACCTAAAAGACATGGGCTGGGTCCCTGAGGCAAGATCCCCGGGAGGAGGCCATGGCAACCCACTCTAGGATTCTTGCCTAGAGAATACCATGAACAGAGGAACCTGGCAAGCCATGGTCTGCAGTGTCACAAAGAGTCAGACACAAAAAGCGACTTAGCACACATGCACACACGTAGCCTCTGAGTCTGGCTTCTTTCACTTAACGTGATGCATTTAAAATTCATCTATGTACACCTGTGGTGGATTCATGTCGATGTATGGCAAACCCAACAGAGTATTGTAAAGTCAAATCAAAAAATAAATAAATTAATTAATTAAAAAAAAATTCATCTATGTTATTGAATCAATAGCTCATTCCTTTTTATTGCTTGACAGTACTTCATTGTATAAAGGTTACCAAATTTTGATTATTCATTCACTAGCTGAAGAACATTTGTGTTGTTCCAGTTCTTGGCAATTATGATTAATCAGCTACATATATTCATTATAGGTTTTCATGTGAACAAATACTTCCATTCCTCTTGCATAATTACCTTTGTGTAGAACAGCCAGGTTTTATGGTTAGAGCGTATTAATTTGTAAGAAAGTATCAAAATCTTTAGAAACCCACTGTACAATTTAGCATTTCCACTAGCAATGTATGAATGTGCCAGTTATTCCACATTCTTGCAGGATTCGGAATTATCAGATTTTTAAATTTTATTTTAGGCATTCTAATAAATGAGTGGTACTATGACATTTTGGCTTTTATATGTGTTTTCCTATTGATTAATGATTCTTGTTATCTTTTAATGGGCTTATTTGCATCTATATATTTTCTTTGGTTTATTTGGTTTCCCAAAATACGAAGTTATCACAGAAGGATAGTCTTTTCGACAAGCAGTGTTAGCACATTTAAATATCAATATGCTAGATACCTTGAGTCACATATAAAATATAATTCAAAAAACCATACATCAAAATATAAAAATTAAAACTATAAAGTTTCTAGAAGAAAATTTTCTAGTTTTGACCAAAGGTCAAACTAATATTTCTTGGATGACAGTAAAAGCATCAGCCATAATTGTGATAAACTTGACTTTATCAAAATTAAAATCCTCTGCTGTTCAGAAGAAAGAGAAAGAAAAAAACAAGTCACAAACTGGGAGAAAATATTATAAAGCATGTGTATATTAAAGAGTTTATATTCAGAATATTGAAACATCTCACAACAATTAAGAACAATAGCGAAAAATATAAATATGGCAAAAAGTTTAAACAAGCACTTCACCAATTAAGATACAAAAATGACAAATACATGAAAATATGCTGTATATCATTGTCCACTTGTTGTTGTTTTTCAGTCGCTAAGTCGTGCCTGACTCTTTGTGACCCCATGGACTGCAGCACGCCAGGCTTCCCTGTCCTTCATCATCTTTTGGAGTTTGCTCCAATACATTATGTGGCCAAAGTATTAGAGCTTTGGCATCAGTCCTTCCAGTGAATATTCAGGGTTGACTTACTTTATGATTGACTGATTTGATCTTGCTGTCCAAAGGAATCTCAAGGGTTTTCTCCAGTCCAATCACTTCATGGCAAATAGATAGGCAAAAAGTGGAAGCAGTGACAGATTTTATTTTCTTGGGCTCCAAAATCACTGCAGACAGCAACTGCAGTCAGGAAATTAAAAGACATTTGTTCCTTGGAAGGAAAGCTATGACAAACCTAGATAGTGTATTAAAAAGCAAAGACATCACTTTGCCATCAAAGGCCCATATATTCAAAGCTATGGTTTTTTCAACAGTCATGTATGCATGTGAGAGTTTGACTATAAAGAAGGCTGAGCACCAAAGAATTGATGCCTTCAAACTGTGGTGCTGACTGCAGTTGCCGTCTGCAGTGATTTGGGAGCCCAAGAAAATAAAATCTGTCACTGCTTCCACTTTTTGCCTATCTAATTGCCATGAAGTGATGGGACCGGATGCCATGATCTTAGTTTTTTGAAGAGTGAGTTTTAAACCCATTCCCTTCCATTTTAGTTCACTGTTTCCTAAGATGTCAGTGGTCACTCTTGCCATCTCCTGCTTGACCATGGCCAATTTACCTTGATTCACGGACCAATTAATGTTCCAGGTTCCTATGCAATATTGTTGTTTACAGCATCAGACTTTACTTTCACCACCAGACACATCTACAAATGAGCGCTGTTTCCCCTTTGGCCCAGCCATTTCATGGTTTCTGGAGCTATTAGTAATTGCCCTCTGCTCCTCCCCAGTAGTATATTGTACTCCCACCTGGGGTGCTCATCTTCCTAAATGATGAGTGTCATATCTTTTGCCTTATCATACTGTTTACGGGATTCTGGTGGCAAGAATACTGGAGTGATCTGTCGTTCCCTCCTCCAATGGATCATGTTTGGTCGGAAGTCTCCACTATGACCTGTCCATCTTAGGTGGCCCTGCACGGCATGGCTCATAGTTTCATTGAATTATTCAAGCCCCTTGGCCATGACATTGAATCACTGTCTATTAGAGAAATACAAATTAAAACCACAATGGAATACCAATTCATATTACTTAGAATGACTAAAATTAAAATAACTGATTACAGTGAGTAGTGATACAGCTATGGAACAAAAACCACTCTCTTATTTCTACTAACAGGAAATATGAAATGGCATAACCACTTTGGAAATAAGTTTAGACAAGAGAAATGCAAACATATGTTTATACACAGCCCTATACATGAATGTGTATAGCAGTGTTCCTTGTAGGAGCACATTAAAAAAAATATATATATATATATATATCATCTGGTGAATGGATTAACACAGTATTTCCACTATTTTAATGGAGTCATCAAAGTATAAAACAGCCACTTTTTAAACTGCAAGTATAATATTTAAAAACAAAAGGGAATATTCCATAAGGCCAATGTATCATCCCATATCATCTAAGTGATGAATAAGAGTTATATAAAGTACAAGTTTCTTCCTTATTTATAAAAAGAAATAATAAGGTTCAGAATCTTACCTATATACTTATATCCTTCTTCCCCATTTACTATGGGTCTCAGCCAAGTTGACCTGAGCCTCAAATTAGTAGACACATGAGCACCTTGAGGAGGGTAGAGTGTAAATAACATTTCAATTGCATTGTGCTTCTTGATGATATTAGAGTATTTTTCACGGTCTCCTGTAAAAAGAATAAAAAACAACATTCTTTTTTTAATTTTAGACCTTTTACAAAATTTCATATCCCTTTCTTTTAAGGGATGAAAATTAAAAACTACTGAAACATTTGAATGCTAATGGTTATGCAACATAGTTAGACAACATAGTTCTCTTTAGCCAAAAATACTTTACCAAAAATCTGATCTTTCAGATAATTCTTAGCAAAAATTAAGGAGTAAAGGCTTACAAGTAAAATCCTCAAATACTATCAGTCTAAAGCAGTGTTGTTAATAGCTGTGAAAAAAAGTAAGATAACCAACTAATAGCATTCATATTATATATACTATAACATAATCATATTTTAATTACCATTAAACAATAATCTGAGAAAAATATTGAGTAAATATAGAGTTCCATAAACTAGAACTACTGAATCAATATTCTTAGGCTATGGTCTTTAAGAAAATGTAACATCACCTATACAAATATTTATATAACACTTACTATATGCAATAAATGGGCCCAAGTGCTTTTGAACATTAACACATTTAATTTTCACAGCACATCTGTAAGGTCAATACTGTTATCATCTTCATTTTACCTGAGGAATTTGAAGCCCAAAGAAATTAAATAACTTGCCTAAATCTTAGCGTCTGCAACTGACACAATTAGGATTTGGATTATCTGAGTATTGCTTTGGCCATACTTTGGCCACCTGATGCAAAGAACTGACTCATTTGAAAAGACCTGAAGCTGGGAAAGATTGAAGATGGGAGGAAAAGGGGATGACAGAGGATGAGATGGTTGAATGGCATCACCGATGTGATGGACGTGAGTTTGAGTAAGCTCCAGGAGTTGGTGATGGACAGGGAAGCCTGGTGTTCTGCAGTCCATGGGGTCGCAAAGAGTCGGTCACGACTGAGCGACTGGACTGAACTGAGGAGAAGCTCTCATTTGCAAACAAAACTGCATTAACTAGCTTTCAAGTTGTGGTGCTGGAGAAGACGCTTGAGAGCCCCCTGGACTGCAAGGAGATCCAGCCAGTCAATACTAAAGGAAACCAACCCCGAATATTCACTGGAAGGAATGATGCTAAAGCGGAAGCTCCAATACTTTTGCCACCTGATGCAAAGGGCTGACTAGTTGGAAACGACCCTGACACTTGGAAAGATTGAAGGCAGGAGGAGAAGGGCATGGCAGCGGATAAGATGGTTAGATAGCCATCACTGACTCAACGGACATGAGTCCGAGCAAACTTCAGGAGATAACGAAGGACAGGAAAGCCTGGCATGCTTCAGTTCATAGAGTCAAAAAGAGTCGGACACAACTTAGAGACTAAATAACGACGACTAGATGAGAAAGCTGTGATTAATGAATCACTTGAATTGTGGAGTGAAAAATCACTTGTTACGGCACTTGGGCCTTCAGTTTGTGTTTTCAGTTTTTGGTTGATAACCCAATGTCCTAAAATTCAATGAGGCAGTCTACTGAGCAATTAATTCAAAACAATTCTACCTAGAAACATTTCAAAGAAAAGATACTAATATAAATCTTCATTTATAATCCTGTTACTTTTTTTTTTCCCAACTAACTTCCTTCCTTTTCCTCCCCTTTATTTTTTTTAATATCGTATTTTGTAGTACAGTAAGTAAGGCAGTACAACATAATGAGTAAATGAAAAAGAAAGTAGATTTGTTGGTAGATACTGTACCAGGTAGCCATCTTTTATACGCTAAGTCACTTCAACCATGTCCAACTCTTTGGAACCCTATGGACTGTAGACCACCAGGCCCCTCTGTCCATGAGATTCTCCAGTCAGGAGTACTGGAGTGGGTTGCTGTGTCCTTCTCCAGGAGCTCTTCCCAACCCAGGACTGAACCCGTGTCTCTTACATCTCCTGCACTGACATGCAGATTCTTTACCACTAGCACCCCCAGGGAGCCCCATCTGTTGCGTCACCCAAAATCCATCTTCACTGTCCTATTTGTGAGACTAGAATATTTCCCCCTTGCCATCTGGCAACATTTTAAACATCCCTGATAGAAGGCAGTCTAGGGAACTAGTGGATAAAGGGGTTCTTCCTGGTTCTGGGGGATTTTCTCCTATAGTACATAGTGACCGACAGTTCAGGGTTTTCTGGGCCATGCTGCCTGGCACCTCATAGGGCTCCTGAGACACACACACTGGGAGCTTGTGGGCACGTTCCTTGCGGCACCACCTTCCCTTGAATGGTTTCCATACTGGGACACTTCCCTGAAAACAGCTTCCCCAGAACCCCAGTAAGTAACTCCCCTGGGAACTGCACCAGCATGCTACATTTGTGAGTGTCTCTATTTACTGGGTCACAGCTGTGTCCTCTCCGAGAAGAGCTGGATCCAAGTTACAGGGAGAAATATGGTAAGGGGCACTGTGTAAAATTTGTTCTTTCCTTAAGTGGTCTGCCCTCAGACTGACAGGTAGTGTGACTCGTCTTCTCAATTCTTTTTTTACAATTAAACGTATTGATTTTTAACTGCAGGATAATTGCTCCACAATATTGTGTTGGTTTCTGTCAAACATCAACATGACTCAGCCACAGGTATACCTATCTCCCCTCCCTCTTGAACTTCTCCCCCACCTCCCATCCCAGCTACCCCGCTAGGTTGTTACAGAGCCCCAGTTTGAGTTCCGTGAGTCATACAGCAAATTCCCACTGGTTAACTATTTTATTTCACATATGGTGATACATATGTTTCCATGTTACTCTTTCCACACATCTCACCCTCTTCTTCCTCCCCTCTCCCTGTCCTCATGTCCATAAGTCTGTTCTGTATGTCTTTGCAATTCTTTAAGGCTCCTTTTACCCTTAATAGCCAATCCTGGGCTTCCCAGGTGGCACTAGTAGTAAAGAATCTGCCTGCCAATGCAGGAGACATAAGAGACGTGGGTTTGACCCCTGGGTCAGGAAGATCCCCTGGAGAAGGGCATGGCAAGCCATTCCAGTATTTTTGCCTGGAGAATTCCATGGACAGAGGAGCCTGGTGGGCCACAGTCCATAGGGTCACAAAGAGCTAGACACGACTGAAGCAACTTAGCACACGCCCGCAGTCTATCTCAGTTTCCCTAATCTCCATCAGAGTTAATAATTCTTTACGTTAAACATTTCCTGCTCAAATCACCATGCAGTTTTATTTTCTAATTGATAAAGCAGACCTGAGTTATAGTTCATTTTTTTAAATTTTTATTGGAGTATGGTTGCTTTACAACGTGTTAGTTTCTACCGTAGAGCAAAGTGAATCAACTGTATATGTATACACATATATTCCATTATATGTATGCATATATTCCATCTTTGTTTGGATATCCTTCCCATTTAGGTCACACACAGCACTAAGTAGAGATCCCTGTGTGATACAGGATCTCACTAGTTATCTATTTAACATTGTATCAATAGTGTACATCTCAATCTATGAGTTCTAATCTTTGAACCATCATAACAGGCTTTGAAATATTAGCCAAATCACATTTATCTCCTAGTGATAGTACTGACCTTTTAGGATTATTGTTAAGATTAAGTGACATAAGAAATACATAAAAATTCATAGCATCATGTCTATAAATACTACATGAGTGTGTTAGTATATGTAACCCAGTATTACTTCAACAGTAATGAAAACCACAAGAGAGTCAGGAAACAATAAGCTATTGCAACTTTTAATTATAAACACTTTAGAGAGTTTTCTGCTCTTTTTAAAAGGAAAAGTTCAAAATTATACCCTTCTAACTCAAGCAAAGCAGACATCTTTATATGTGCTCAGATATGTGAATAGATATTAGGTATACCTCACCTGTGTGCTGTGGACTAAGTTGCTCAGTCACGTCTGACTCTTTACAACCCTAGGGACCATAGCCCACCGGGCTCCTCTGTCCATGGGATTCTCCAGGCAAGAATACTGGAGTGGGTTGCCATACTCTCCTCCAGGGGATCTTCTCGACCCAGGGATCAAACCCACATTTATATGCACTCAGATATGTGAACAGATGTTAAGCATATCTCACCTGTATAATTTTAAGCCCCTTCTCATCTGTCAACAGAAGAAAGCAAGCCAGAACTACTGCAAAGCAGTGCTAAAGAGTCAACCCTGCTTTACTTTTTCACTCAGGCTGTACTTCAAGAAGCTGAGCTGGGGACTTCCTAGTTAGTAGAGGTCTCTTGGAGTTGAGAAGGAGGCTAAGGATGCAGCATTAATTACATTATAAGAAATCACGGTGAAATTAAATACAACCCTGAAGTTTTACTTCACATACAAAATGAGGAAGCAAAAAAGATCAGAGGTTTTTTTGTCTTTGGAACCATAAAGTAAGAAAGTAAAGTAGGGAAATCTAGCAATAATAGCAGCCTTTTTAATGTGAAGGGCCAAATTGCACCTAAGGTTTCTCTCTTCCCTAAGACTGATAGCTTTCTAACTCCTTTAGCTTAAGCAAGATGTTTAAGCAAAATAGCTTTATGCTTATTAGTTTTAATAAAGCATTTTATTTTCCATCAAGGCCAAATGTTTCCATTTTGGGCAAAATAAGATGCCTATGCTAAATTCTAAGCTGTAGTGGATGTAGAACTGCCACTTTCTCTTCCTGGATTATTCTGATTAAACGCTAAGTAAAACACATGAAGTCTGTGGAATGTTGAACCTGCTGTGATAATGGGATATCATGAGAGCTATGAAGAAGGCTGAGCACCGAAGAATTGATGGTTTTGAACTGTGGTGTTGGAGAAGACTCTTGAGAGTCCCTTGGACTGCAAGGAGATCCAACCAGTCCATTCTGAAGGAGATCAACCCTGGGATTTCTTTGGAAGGAATGATGCTAAAGCCGAAACTCCAGTACTTTGGCCACCTCATGCAAAGAGTTGACTCATTGGAAAAGACTCTGATGCTGCGAGGGATTGGGGGCAGGAGGAGAAGGGGACAACCAAGGATGAGATGGTTGGATGGCATCACTGACTCGATGGACGTGAGTCTGAGTCAACTCCGGAAATTGGTGATGAACAGGGAGACCTGGCGTGCTGCGATTCACTGGGGCGCAAAGAGTCAGACACGACTGAGCAACTGAACTGAACTGAACTGATAGAAGCAGGCACACGTTGTAGGTGTCTATTTCAGTCTTGCTAATGCCACCATTTGCCATCGAGTAACACAAATGGCAACCCACTCCAATATTCTTGCCTGGAGAAACCCTTGGGCAGAGAAGCCTGGGGGCTACAGACCAAGTGTCACAAAGAGTCAGACACAACTGAAGCGACTTAGCATGCAGGCAATACAGAGGATGCCTTGGAGCTTATATAATATAAACAAAGCATCGTGATTTGGGAATAATTGTACCTTCCTTCATACTTTCAAAAGTGATTACACGTAAGCATGTTTCATTTTAGAAAGCGTATGGCTTGTAAAATATGCCCTCTTCTTTTTGTTTCATTACATATGTCATCCTAAGACAAAACAGGAATTTAATTTTTGTTGCTGATATTGTTAACTTGTTATTTAAGGAGTATCTGCCTTTTAATATACTGCTAAGTCAATATTGCCACATTACATTTAGGTGTAATAATATGGTTCTCAGAACTCAAAAGAATAAGATCTCCTCCTTATTCCTTCTTCCCCAAGCCATACATGTAGTAAAACTCTGAAGATCGCAGGTGTATGTGTCTAGGTCTGGTCTGCGGCAGAAGCCCACACAATACTTCCCTAAGTCTCTGTTGCTCCCAGATCATCAAGTAGTCACTTGTCTTCATTAGAGGTAGCAGCTGTGGCTGAGCTGTGGCTCTGGAGCTGACCATCTTTCCAGCTAAACAGTAAAACTATTTACATTATAGTAGAACTGTTAACATTATAGTGTTGCCATGACTTGAAATAAATGAAGTCCTTAGAAGAACACCGAGTCGATGGCCAGCATTGTTATTACTATTATTATATGCTCTTGCCTGAACAGATGCTGGCACAGCCTCTGTGCTCTTGAGATAATAATGGCGGTCTCCTGTCTCCTCCCCCGTCTTGTTTGTCTTCTGGATGGGTGAGTGGAGAAGTGGACAGTCATCCTGAAGTCACTGCCCTTTATGGTCACTCTCACATTATTTTGGATGTTCTAAAGCTCAGGGGTTCCTACTGGATACTGATCAGAAGTTTTGTGTTCATCAGTACTCATGAGTTACTAATCGACGTTGTGGTAGTCTTCCTTGTTGCTATTATTAGCAAAAGCAATAAGCTCATATTTTGTCGACTCTAAGACAATATAGATGTTGATTATCCCATTAGTTTATCATCACTAAGAAATATAAGACTGAAAATTTAACTATGGCATACCATTGATTATAAGATATAGCTCTATTTTAGAGACATTAAAATATGAAAATATATATCTTAGAGTTAACAAAATACAGCAAAACCAAGATATCTAATTGACAACTCCATTTGGCTAACAAACAGGCACTCAATGTCTGTCCAGTACTCAGATTTCCTGCCTCAGTAAATAGCTCCCGTTAGATGTGTATAAGAGACAGGTTCTGTATGTCTTTGCAATTCTTTAAGGCTCCTTTTACCCTTAATAGCCAATCCTGGGCTTCCCAGGTGGCACTAGTAGTAAAGAATCTGCCTGCCAATGCAGGAGACATAAGAGACGTGGGTTTGACCCCTGGGTCAGGAAGATCCCCTGGAGAAGGGCATGGCAAGCCATTCCAGTATTTTTGCCTGGAGAATTCCATGGACAGAGGAGCCTGGTGGGCCACAGTCCATGGGGTCACAAAGAGCTAGACACGACTGAAGCAACTTAGCACACGCCCGCAGTCTATCTCAGTTTCCCTAATCTCCATCAGAGTTAATAATTCTTTACGTTAAACATTTCCTGCTCAAATCACCATGCAGTTTTATTTTCTAATTGATAAAGCAGACCTGAGTTATAGTTCATTTTTTAAAATTTTTATTGGAGTATGGTTGCTTTACAACGTGTTAGTTTCTACCGTAGAGCAAAGTGAATCAACTGTATATGTATACACATATATTCCATTATATGTATGCATATATTCCATCTTTGTTTGGATATCCTTCCCATTTAGGTCACACACAGCACTAAGTAGAGATCCCTGTGTGATACAGGATCTCACTAGTTATCTATTTAACATTGTATCAATAGTGTACATCTCAATCTATGAGTTCTAATCTTTGAACCATCATAACAGGCTTTGAAATATTAGCCAAATCACATTTATCTCCTAGTGATAGTACTGACCTTTTAGGATTATTGTTAAGATTAAGTGACATAAGAAATACATAAAAATTCATAGCATCATGTCTATAAATACTACATGAGTGTGTTAGTATATGTAACCCAGTATTACTTCAACAGTAATGAAAACCACAAGAGAGTCAGGAAACAATAAGCTATTGCAACTTTTAATTATAAACACTTTAGAGAGTTTTCTGCTCTTTTTAAAAGGAAAAGTTCAAAATTATTCCCTTCTAACTCAAGAAAAGCAGACATCTTTATATGTGCTCAGATATGTGAATAGATATTAGGTATACCTCACCTGTGTGCTGTGGACTAAGTTGCTCAGTCACGTCTGACTCTTTACAACCCTAGGGACCATAGCCCACCGGGCTCCTCTGTCCATGGGATTCTCCAGGCAAGAATACTGGAGTGGGTTGCCATACTCTCCTCCAGGGGATCTTCTCGACCCAGGGATCAAACCCACATTTATATGCACTCAGATATGTGAACAGATGTTAAGCATATCTCACCTGTATAATTTTAAGCCCCTTCTCATCTGTCAACAGAAGAAAGCAAGCCAGAACTACTGCAAAGCAGTGCTAAAGAGTCAACCCTGCTTTACTTTTTCACTCAGGCTGTACTTCAAGAAGCTGAGCTGGGGACTTCCTAGTTAGTAGAGGTCTCTTGGAGTTGAGAAGGAGGCTAAGGATGCAGCATTAATTACATTATAAGAAATCACGGTGAAATTAAATACAACCCTGAAGTTTTACTTCACATACAAAATGAGGAAGCAAAAAAGATCAGAGGTTTTTTTGTCTTTGGAACCATAAAGTAAGAAAGTAAAGTAGGGAAATCTAGCAATAATAGCAGCCTTTTTAATGTGAAGGGCCAAATTGCACCTAAGGTTTCTCTCTTCCCGAAGATTGATAGCTTTCTAACTCCTTTAGCTTAAGCAAGATGTTTAAGCAAAATAGCTTTATGCTTATTAGTTTTAATAAAGCATTTTATTTTCCATCAAGGCCAAATGTTTCCATTTTGGGCAAAATAAGATGCCTATGCTAAATTCTAAGCTGTAGTGGATGTAGAACTGCCACTTTCTCTTCCTGGATTATTCTGATTAAACGCTAAGTAAAACACATGAAGTCTGTGGAATGTTGAACCTGCTGTGATAATGGGATATCATGAGAGCTATGAAGAAGGCTGAGCACCGAAGAATTGATGGTTTTGAACTGTGGTGTTGGAGAAGACTCTTGAGAGTCCCTTGGACTGCAAGGAGATCCAACCAGTCCATTCTGAAGGAGATCAACCCTGGGATTTCTTTGGAAGGAATGATGCTAAAGCCGAAACTCCAGTACTTTGGCCACCTCATGCAAAGAGTTGACTCATTGGAAAAGACTCTGATGCTGCGAGGGATTGGGGGCAGGAGGAGAAGGGGACAACCAAGGATGAGATGGTTGGATGGCATCACTGACTCGATGGACGTGAGTCTGAGTCAACTCCGGAAATTGGTGATGAACAGGGAGACCTGGCGTGCTGCGATTCACTGGGGCGCAAAGAGTCAGACACGACTGAGCAACTGAACTGAACTGAACTGATAGAAGCAGGCACACGTTATAGGTGTCTATTTCAGTCTTGCTAATGCCACCATTTGCCATCGAGTAACACAAATGGCAACCCACTCCAATATTCTTGCCTGGAGAAACCCTTGGGCAGAGAAGCCTGGGGGCTACAGACCAAGTGTCACAAAGAGTCAGACACAACTGAAGCGACTTAGCATGCAGGCAATACAGAGGATGCCTTGGAGCTTATATAATATAAACAAAGCATCGTGATTTGGGAATAATTGTACCTTCCTTCATACTTTCAAAAGTGATTACACGTAAGCATGTTTCATTTTAGAAAGCGTATGGCTTGTAAAATATGCCCTCTTCTTTTTGTTTCATTACATATGTCATCCTAAGACAAAACAGGAATTTAATTTTTGTTGCTGATATTGTTAACTTGTTATTTAAGGAGTATCTGCCTTTTAATATACTGCTAAGTCAATATTGCCACATTACATTTAGGTGTAATAATATGGTTCTCAGAACTCAAAAGAATAAGATCTCCTCCTTATTCCTTCTTCCCCAAGCCATACATGTAGTAAAACTCTGAAGATCGCAGGTGTATGTGTCTAGGTCTGGTCTGCGGCAGAAGCCCACACAATACTTCCCTAAGTCTCTGTTGCTCCCAGATCATCAAGTAGTCACTTGTCTTCATTAGAGGTAGCAGCTGTGGCTGAGCTGTGGCTCTGGAGCTGACCATCTTTCCAGCTAAACAGTAAAACTATTTACATTATAGTAGAACTGTTAACATTATAGTGTTGCCATGACTTGAAATAAATGAAGTCCTTAGAAGAACACCGAGTCGATGGCCAGCATTGTTATTACTATTATTATATGCTCTTGCCTGAACAGATGCTGGCACAGCCTCTGTGCTCTTGAGATAATAATGGCGGTCTCCTGTCTCCTCCCCCGTCTTGTTTGTCTTCTGGATGGGTGAGTGGAGAAGTGGACAGTCATCCTGAAGTCACTGCCCTTTATGGTCACTCTCACATTATTTTGGATGTTCTAAAGCTCAGGGGTTCCTACTGGATACTGATCAGAAGTTTTGTGTTCATCAGTACTCATGAGTTACTAATCGACGTTGTGGTAGTCTTCCTTGTTGCTATTATTAGCAAAAACAATAAGCTCATATTTTGTCGACTCTAAGACAATATAGATGTTGATTATCCCATTAGTTTATCATCACTAAGAAATATAAGACTGAAAATTTAACTATGGCATACCATTGATTATAAGATATAGCTCTATTTTAGAGACATTAAAATATGAAAATATATATCTTAGAGTTAACAAAATACAGCAAAACCAAGATATCTAATTGACAACTCCATTTGGCTAAAAAACAGGCACTCAATGTCTGTCCAGTACCCAGATTTCCTGCCTCAGTAAATAGCTCTCGTTTTTACTGGCACAACCTAGGAAATAAGGAAAACTCCTTGACACCTCACTACCCTCTCCTACCATCCTTGAAAAATTGCCAACTACCTTAAAAAAAATTTTTTTTAATTTTAAAATTTTAAGAATTTTTTAAAAATTCTTTTTATTTAATGAATTTATTTGGCTGTGCTAGTCTTAGTTGCAGCATGTGGGAATCTTAGTTCCCTGACCACAGATCGAACCCAGGCCCCTGCATTGGGAGCTCAGAGTCTTAGCCACTGGACCACCAGGGAAGTTCCCATCATCTGCTGCTGCTAAGAAGTCACATCAGTCGTGTCTGACCCTGTGTCACCCCATGGATGGCAGCCCACCAGGCTCCCCCGTCTCTGGGACTCTCCAGGCAAGAACACTGGGGTGGGTTGCCATTTCCTTCTCCAATGCATGAAAGTGAAAAGTGAAAGTGAAGCCGCTCAATTGTGTCCGACTCTTAGCAACCCCATGGACTGCAGCCCACCAGGCTCCTCTGTCCATGGGATTTCCCAGGCAAGAGTACCAGAGTGGGGTGCCATTGCCTTCTCCTATCATCTATTTTTATACAGATACTTTTGCCTCCTAAATAATCTTCTTGGCCCTTTTGACCTTGCCTCTAAGCAGCAACCAGAATAGTTTTTTTTATGTATCTTGAATACATTTTCCTATTCATTGGTTTCCTATTTCACACATTTCCCTATCGAGTAGTTTCCCGATGCTCTTAAAATAGTATCAAGTACTGAATAAGGCCTAAAAGATTTTGAACATCTGGTCACTGCCCCCTCCTCCATCTCTACTCTAGGAACCTGGGCTTTCTTTCTGTTTCACAAACACACCTTGAATCCTCCTACTTCAGACCTTTNTGATGCTCTTAAAATAGTATCAAGTACTGAATAAGGCCTAAAAGATTTTGAACATCTGGTCACTGCCCCCTCCTCCATCTCTACTCTAGGAACCTGGGCTTTCTTTCTGTTTCACAAACACACCTTGAATCCTCCTACTTCAGACCTTTGCATAAGATGTTCTGTGTACCTGGCATTCTCTTCTCCCACACGCTGCCCTCCACTGACTGATTAATTTAAACACCCCCTTCATGCCTCTTTTCAAAGTCTCCCCTGACTCTCACCAAACTGGATCAAGCATCCACAGTATATTATCTCAGAGTCACTGCTCCTTATATTTTCCTCCATTACACATACTGACGTGTGTAATCATATGACTTCTATTATTCAGATCTATCTCCCTCACATGACTATAAGTTACAGGCAGACAAGGTCCATGATTGTTTGCTAACTACTGAATCTCCCAGTATCTAGTCACTGTGCCTGATACTTGGAAATGGTCAATAAAAGGCTTTTTAATTAATCAATAAGTACAGCATAATTAATATTATTCATTGGGAGCTAAGTATATAGCAGGCAGTGTGCTACACAGGTTATGGACATTATCTAATTTAATCTTAAAATCACAAATGTGTGACTTGCTGACAATCCTATGGATTCAATACTATCAGACTCATTGAGCCTACGTTATGAGTCTGACAGTAGTGAACTCATAAGATGTATGCATAGAGAGAAGGGCTACTGAGCATTTCATGGCCTCAGAGTAAGCAGTGAAGCCAGGATCTAATCTTTACTCGAACTTTGAAGCCTGTCCTTTTAACCAAGGATGCCACATTATTTTAGACACACAGGTCCTGTGCCATGGAACAGCTGGCACCTCCACATGTTGCCAGTTGTCTGGTAGCTTCTCTTTGAAGTCTTCCAATCTTTCTAATAGAGAAAGCAATGGCACCCCACTCCAGTACTCTTGCCTGGCAAATCCCATGGGTGGAGGAGCCTGGTGGGCTGCAGTCCATGGGGTTGCTAGGAGTCGGACATGACTGAGCGACTTCACTTTCACTTTTCACTTTCATGCACTGGAGAAGGCAATGGCAACCCACTCCAGTGTTCTGGCCTGGAGAATCCCAGGGATGGGGGAGCCTGGTGGGCTGCTGTCTATGGGGTCGCACAGAGTCGGACAAGACTGAAGCGACTTAGCAGCAGCAGCAATCTTTCTAAAATCCTTCAGATGGCCATGAATAGTCTTCAGTACAGTTTTTCTCACAACTGTAGGTCTTCCCAGGCCTTTTTCTGATATTAGTTTTTTCTACAAAAAACTTATGTTACAGAGCTGTTGACAAGCTCTCAGGTCAAAACCATGGTTCATTAGCTGATTATAACCCTCTTAGTTTGCTAAGAATGTAAGCCAGGATAAAAGTCCACAGAATAAAACCTGAGACACCTCTCATTTCCCCTTGCCTCTCACATAAGTGAGGCTCATTATGCTTAATATTCAGAGTAGGTGGTGAGTATTCAGAGATCCAAAGGTACCCTTCCATTCCTTTCCCTCAGAGGACGCTCTATCATCAAGGACTCCTTCCCTCCTGCAGAGCCTTAACCCAAATATTTAAGGTAGTGATCCTCAGACTTGTATTTTGAGATATGCAGTGACTTAAAAAAATTATAAGTGGGATCATACTAAAGACTTATTTTTGTTTTCCTAATATTTTGATTCCATGATACTTTTAACATTATTTAATGGTTTAAAAACATTATGTGTTCATGACAGGAAATTCTGGAAATACAAAGTACATAGGATTAATTAGTACTCTTAATATTTTCCAATTCTAACCCCATATGTGTGATTTTCCTTCTCCCACAACCCCCAAGAAACTATAGTAGAGCGTAAGTAGTTAATAGGACACTTGGCGGCGGATCACTCTTAGCGTTAGGAAACAGGCCTGAAATCATCAGCCCTGCATTATAGAATGTTGCTGTTGCTGTTGCTCAGTTGCCCAGTCATGTCCGACTCTTTGTGACCCCATGGACTACAGCACGTAAAGCCTCCCTGTCCCTCAGCATCTCTCAAAGTTTGCCCACGTTCATGTCCATTGCATCAGTGATGCCAACCAGTCACCTCATCCTCTGATGGCCTTTTCTCTTTCTGCCCTCAATCTTTCCCAGCATCAGGGACTCTTCCAGTGAGTCAGCTGTTCGCATCAGATGATCAAAATATTGGAGTTTCAACTTTAGCATCAGTCTTTCCAGTAAATATTCAGAATTGATTTCCCTTAAGATTGACTGGTCTAATGTCCTTATTGTCCAAGGTACTTTAAGGAGTCTTCTCCAGCTCCACAGTTCGAAGGCATCAATTCTTTGGCATTCTGCCTTCTTTGGAGTCCAGCTCTCACAACTGCACATGACCACTGGTCCCTATTGTCTTGGCTACACGGACCTTTGTTGGCAGAGTGATATCTCTACTTACCAACACACTGTTCAGATCTGTCATAGCTTTCCTGCCAAGAAGCAATCGTCTTCTGATTTCATGGCTGCAGTCACCATCCACAGTGATTTTAGAGCCCAAGAAGAGGAAATCTGTCACTACTTCCACCTTTTCCTCTTCTATTTGCCATGCAGTAAATGGGGCCAGTGGAGAAGGCAATGGCACCCCACTCCAGTACTCTTGCCTGGAAAATCCCATGGATGGAGGAGTCTGGTGGGCTGCAGTCCATGGGGTCGCTAAGAGTCGGACATGACTAAGCGACTTCACTTTCACTTTCATGCTTTGGAGAAGGAAATGGCAACCCACTCCAGTGTTCATGCCTGGAGAATCCCAGGGATGGGGGAGCCTGGTGGGCTGCCATCTGTGGGGTTGCACAGAGTCGGACACGACTGAAGCGACTTAGCAGCAGCAGCAGCAGCAGTGGGGCCAGATGCCATGATCTTAGATTTTTTTTTAATATTTAGTTTTAAGCTGGCTCTTTCACACTCATCAAGAGGCTCTTTAGTGCCTCTTTGCTTTCTGACATTAGAATGGTATCATCCACATATCTGAGGTTGTTGATGTTTCTCCTGCCTATCTTGATTCCAGCTTGTAACTCATCCAGCCTGGCATTTCTCATGATGTGCTCAGCGTGTAGGCTAAACAAACAGGGTGACAGCAGACGGCCCTGTCTTACTCCTTTCTCAATCTTGAACCAGTCGGTTGTTCCATACAGGGTTCTAACTGCTGCTTCTTGACATACATACTGGTTTCTCAGGAGACAGGTAAGATCAGGTAAGATGGTCTGGTATTCCCATCTCTGTAAGAGCTTTCTGCAGTTTGTCATGATCCACACAGTCAAAGGCTTTAGTGTAGCTGATGAAACAGAGGTAGATGTTTTTCTGCAATTCCCTTTCTTTCTCTATGATCCAGTAGATGTTGGCAATTTGATCTCTGGTTTTTCTTCCTTTTCTAAAGCCAGCTTGGACATCTGGAAGTTCCTGGTTTACATAATGTTGAAGCCTAGCATGCAAAGTTTTAAGCATGACCTTACTAGCAGGGGCTTCCTTGGTGGCTCAGAGGTTAAAGCGTCTGCCTGCAATGTGGGAGACTCGGGTTCGAGCCCTGAGTTGGGAAGATCCCCTGGAGAAGGAAATGGCAACCCACTCCAGTATTCTTGCCTGGAGAATCCCATGGAGAGAGGAGCCTGGTAGGCTATAGTCCATGGGGTCGCAAAGAGTTGGACACAACTAAGCGACTTCACTTTCACTTTACTAGCATGGGAGATGAATGTAATTGTCCGATGGTTAAGTCTTTAGTACTATTGTTACTACCCATCTTGGGAATTGGGATGAGGATTCATTATAAAACAGGAGTGATGGAAAAAGAAAAACCATCTATTATCACAACTCTTTCCTTTCTAGGATTATTATTAAAAGATATTTTAACACTAGAAATGACTGAGGGACACAATCTCAGGTGTGTTGCACACAAAGTAAGTTTTGGATTGAATAATGAGAAACTGGAGGTTCTAGGATTTTTGAAAGTGCTAACTTCTTCCTAATGGGCCAGTCCTCAACACAAATTCCAGCACAGACTCAATATTTGAAAAGGGCTCATATGGAAATCATTAAGTTTAGGATCAGTCCTAAGTGTATCAAGGGACTTTACAACTGACCCTCACTTATTAAACCAGAATAGAAGACCTCATTGTGGAAGTCAATTATTAAGAAGTATTTGCAACTATGGGGCTTCCTGGTAGCTCAGTATTAAAGAATTCTCCTGCCAGTGCAGGAGATGCAAGGGCCTAGGGTTTGCTCTCTGTGTTGGGAAGATCTCCTGGAGTAGGAAATGGCAACCTGCTTCAGTATTCTTGCCTGGATAATCTCATGGACAGAGGAGCCTGGCAAGCTACATCCATGGGATCGCAAAGAGTTGGACATGACTGAGCACAGTGCCCAGTACACTTAAAACTATGGGTAAAAAGAGTCTAATCAAACGTGAGTTCAAACTGGTGGTCAAGTTATCTATAACCCAGAGTGAATGACCAATTTCTAAATGTTGTACTTTTAATATAAGGCCACTGTTAAGGCACTTTATAGTTTTATGTTGCATTCATTTTCTTTTATTTGAATTAGATGAATGTCATACTTTTAATCATGCTGCTTTTATCTAAGCTTTCTCTATTAATTAGTAAATTTAAAAGAAGATCAATCTATCAGTATAAAAAATTACATGTCGTGAACAAGGGAAAGTGAATTTAAAGCATTCCCATTCTGAAATTAATGAAACTTTCCTACATTCAATTTATCTTAAGCTGATACATGAAATCTTAAAGATCACTGATGAGGGAGCAAAACATTTAAGAATCAAAGCCGCAGGGCAAAATGGCTAAGAAGGCATTTAAATAATATGCCCTTGGATGATATAATCAGCAAAAATCAATTCAAGGAACATAGATCTCTTGTATTATAAATACCAACATTGTGTAACTTAAAAGAGAGCAAAAATGTTTATAACACTTCACTCAGAGTAAATAAAATAAGGACATGAATTAATTAAAAATTTATTAAAGTGCAGCAATATTAATTAAAAATTTTAAATATAGCAAGTATTACTACTTTTAAGTCCTCTCATTTCATGACAATCATACATATTACAAATTTCTCCAGAACATTCTTGCTATATTATTCAAGGATTAAATATGGGAACATTGTGTCATTAATACATACATATCTTTATAAATTCAACCAAATTTCTAATACAGAATAGAAAATTAGAGGATTGCAGTCATTTGATTGTCAACATAAAGTTATTGCAAAAGGTTCACTTCTTCAGTGGAATAAGTATACAGAATTCATAAATATGTTAACATTTATTTTTATTTCTATGCTATTGTTAATTTTTAGACTTATAAGCAAATTAAACACATTCACAAGTACTGGATTGTTGTTCAGTCACTCAGTCATGTATGACCCTTTGCAATCCCGTGGACTGTAGCACACCAGCCTTCCCTGTCCTTCACTGTCTTCTGGAGTTTATTCTAACTCATGTCCATTGAGTCAGTGATACCATCCAACCTTCTCATCCTCTATTACCCCCTTCTCCTGCCCTCAATCTTTCTCAGCATGAGGGTCTTTTCCAATGACTTTGTTCTTTGCATCAGGTGGCCAAAGTATTGGAGCTTCAGCATCAGTCCTTCCAGTGGATATTCAGGGTTGATTTCCATTATGATTGACTGGTTTGATCTCCTTGCAGTTGAAAGGACTTTCAAGAGTATTCTCCAGCACCACAGTTCAAAAGCATTAATTTTCTTTGGCACTCAGTCTTCATTATGGTTCAACTCTCACATCCATTCAGGACTACTGGAAAAACCATAGCTTTGACTATCCAGACTTTTGTTGGCAAAATGATGTCTTTGCTTTTTAATACACTGTCTCAGTTTGTCCTAGCTTTTCTTCCAAGGAGTATCTTTTAATTTCATGGCTGCAGTCACCATCTGCAGTGATTTTGGAGCTCAAGAAAATGGTCTGTCATTGTTTCCATTGTTTTCCCATCTATTTGCCATGAAGTGATGGGACTAGATGCCACAGTCTTAGGTTTTTGAAGAAAGTAAGGAAAACCACTAGACCATTCTGATATGACCTAAATCAAATCCCTTATGATTATACAGTGGAAGTGACAAACAGATTCAAGGGATAGATCTGATAGACAGAGTGCTTGAAGAACTATGGATGGAGGTTCATAACATTGTACAAGAGGTAGTGATCAAAACCATCCCCAAGAAAAATAAATGCAAAAAGGCAAAATGGTTTTGTGAGGAGGCCTTACAGATAGCTGAGAAAAGGAGAGATGCAAAAGGCAAAGGAGAGAAGGAAAGATATACTCATCTGAATATAGAGCTTCAAAGAGTAGCAAGGAGAGATAAGAAAGCTTTCTTAAGTGAACAAGGCAAAGAAATAGAGGAAAACAATAGAATGGGAAAAACTAGAGATCTCTTCAAGAAAATTAGAGATACCAAGGGAACACTTCATGCCAAGATCGGCTCAATAAAGGACAGAAATGGTATGAACCTAACAGAAGTAGACTATTGGATAAAGAAACCTAAAAGACCTTTCGCTTTTTCAGTCTTCATGGGATTTTGACAAAAATACAGAACATATTACCGTACATAAATAAGTCATATAGCTACATAAAACACAAATAACTTTGGTTAATAATTTTTATAAAATTATGAGAATTCCTTATGAGGGCCATTTTCTTTTATTCTAAAAGCCCATGTTAAAACCTATAGTAAACTGCTTAAGAAAAGCTTATTGATATATCTGCATTTTTAAAAAGCATCATTGTCGTTAAACAACAAAGATTAAAAGAACTTTATACCTAAAAATTCTAAAATAATAATAGTATGAAAAACCTAAGAGCATAGTTAAATAATAACACATAATGAGGAACAAAGATTTAAGCTGGAAATGCAACAGGTCAAATAAGATTTAAACTGTCTCCATAGATATCAAAAGATATTTAATAAAGTTGAAAAAACAATCTCTTCATAAAGACATCTAATAAATAGGAAGAGAAGGACGCAACTTCAAATAAGCATCAACATTACATTTATATATTAAAATTAGTGAGAAAATTATAATATCCATCATTGACATTATTATCTAACGTCATAAGTATTCCAGCTATTGCAAAAGTCAAGAAAAAGATATCTTAAGTTGTATTGTACACAATAAAAGTAGAACTGTAAAAATTTCATATCATTTTCAGGTGATACAATTGCATATTTATGATACTCAGGAGAGGTTGAAAATTATTATAATTTGGGAGAGCAAAATACAGTTACTGATTATAAAATAAGCATATAAAAATTAGGGCTTCTCATATACAAGAAGAATTTGCTAGAATACATACTAGAAAAAGAGTAAGATTAAAAAATCTTTAAATCACAAACAACAGCTGGAAAGAAAAAAAAGCCTATGTGTGTGTGTGTGTGTTTCTGTATGCCAGAAGGAAAGCAAACATTTTCTCATAAATGATTAGAGTCTTATGATTAATTTTAAGTACTCTGTTTTTAAAATACGCCTTTCATTTTTCTCTGAAGGTCTAAGTCTTGCGATAGCCAGATTAAATCCATTAACATGACTTTACTCTGACAGGGTAAAGACAAATGCCCCTCTCACCTTAGTTAAAATGCTCTCACTTTGAGAAAAATACAATAGCACAAAAAATTCTTGAAACATAAGAGCACAGTGGCAGTTTTTACTGGGCTCACCATACATAATTGAAAAGATATTTCTTTTCTCTTGGTTTGGAATAGTGCCTTATAATGAAAGTTATATCTTAATAGGAAGCATAGAATCACAAATAAGTACTGCTACTCTAAACTGTTAAATTTAAATTATGCAAGTGTCTTGTATTTCTTGCCATGTATTTCCTTTTATTTTTTAAAAATTTCCCTGTATGAAAAAAAAAAAAAGATTTCCCTGTATGTATACATATTCTTAAGGGTTGAGAGAAATTTAACCAACCTTTAGGTTATTTCCCAGTAATATGAGTTTTAAAAGGTATACTGAGGGGAAATCTGGAGTTAATCATGCAATTCAATATTGTAAGTATTATTGTACCAGATTGTCTCAACTGCTTAGCAAAAAAATTACAATAATTGGTAATTGACTGCAACATGCTTAGCTCTATACCTTTACTCAACAATTATGTCAGCCTGCATGAAAAAATATTCTCAAAAAACCCAGAAGATTCACCTTTCCTTTTATGTGGTTAGAATTTTCTCTAAATTCTAGAGACAAAGCTAATAATATCATGCTATTTCATAAAGCAAAACATGAACTCTAAATCAAGGAGCATCTTCCCTGATGCATTTTACAAGTGAATAACAAACACCAAATGGTATTCACCTGGAAAATTATTTGGTACTAGTTTTTTAAACGATAAATGCTGTCTTTAGAAGTAAACCATTCTCCAGCTTTTTTGGAGATCATTCACCAAACTAATTCAGATTTCTCTATACCAGCCTGAGACCTGTTGACTGATTATAGAAAAGTTAAGATTAATTGTAGTGTGGAGAAGACTCTTTAGAGTTCCTTGGACAGCAAGGAGATCAAACCAGTCAATCCTAAAAGAAATCAACCCTGAATGTTCATCGGAAGAACTGATGCTGAAGCTGAAGCTCCAATACTTTGGCCACCTAATGCAAAGAGCCACCTCTTTGGAAAAGACCCTGATGCTGGGAAATACTGAAGGCAGGAGGAGAAGGGGATGACAGAGGATGAAATGGTTGGATGGCATCACTGACTCAAGGGACATGAGTTTGAATAAATTCTGGGAGATCATGAAAGAAAGGAAGCCTGGCATGCTGCAGTCCAAAGGGTCACAAAGGTCAGACACAGTCTAGAGACTGAACAACAATGACAGGATTAATCTGGATTCTTTATGGAACAAGGTTGCATACCAGCTAATCATTAAAGGGAAAAATCTACATATTTAACAAATGTCCAATTTCCCAGCTCAATTTATTTCCTGGTATCACTGGGCTTCCCAAGTGGTTCTAGTGGTAAAGAACCCATCTGCCAATGTAGGAGACATAAGAGATGTGGTTTGTTCCCTGGGCTGGGAAGATCCCCTGGAGGAAGGCATGACAAACCACTCCAGTATTCTTGCCTGGAAAACTGGTATGGTCAGCACAGCCTCGTGAGCTACAGTCCATAAGGTCAGAAAGTAGGACATGACTGAAGCAACTTAGCTGAGGTAGAGGTGGAGGCAGGAAGATTCCTGTCTGTCTCACTTGCTGATTTCATCCACCTTGTCCTAATGTCCCCGAAAGTCTCTATCACTGCAAGCATCAAATCATTCCAAAAATCCCCTCAGCTCTAATGCTCCTAAATCATCTAGATTTGGTTAGAGGTGAAGCTCTGTATAATCTATCTTGGGGAACAATTCCTCTAACAATTCCTCTCTACCCAACAAGTCCTCTCTAACAATTCCTCTAAACTTAAGAACAAGTTGTCTGCTCCTTTAACCTTTGTATTTTGGGGGCAGACAACTTGTTCTTAAGTTTCAGAGGTCCACTGGTAGAGAGGAATTGATAAGCATAAGTTAAGACATTTCCATTTCAAAGGGAGAAAAGGAAAAAAACAAAACAAAACCACAGTGTTTTTGAAATCCAGCTGGATAAACTCCATTAGTTTCAAGGGCTGGAAATAATCCTCTGCGCTTTGCAGCTTCCTCTGAACCATCTTTCCTCTTTCATGAAGGGTAGCATGGAGTTGTAGCTGAATAGTCTGATCAGTCTCTCCTGCCTATAAACATCTGGGTGTCCAGCAGCCTTCTTTCATCCCTTACTGTCTCTGTTCCTCTTCAGTGCAAGCAGACAGTGTTCTGGTATAAAATCCCAAGAATCTGGCAATTCTCTCATATAGGTTATGGAGACTCACTCCATTAAACAAGAAACTTCTCTACACATCTTTTCCTGGAAAATCTCATAACCATGATGACTAAAAGGTTCACATATTTTTTTTTTTCTCTTCAAAAAACCTCTTTGTGATTGAGCTTTCTTTTTTCATCTTTTTGATGTATTAGCAAAAGATGGTCCAGTTACATTTTCAGCTTTTCCTCGAGAGCATGTTTTCCTGATGGTGAACCTTGTTAATTTGAGTATCTTTCAAAATTGGAATGAATTTAGAATTCCCCAAATCATCTAGTCTTGTTTCCTTTTTTGTTTGTTTGTTTGTTTACCAGTTTTTCCCGCAATTTATAAGAAGCAAACAGTTACCAGGTTGCACTTTCAACTCTGCTTGGAAATCTCTTCAGCTCAAGGTCATAGTTAAAACATTCTGCTTTCCACATAACAGTAAGACACAATTCCACTGAACTTTCTGCCAGTGCAGAACAAAGATCTCCTTTCCCCTAGTTGCCCATAACATATTCATTTCCTTCTGAGCCCTCAGTAGCAGCAACTTTAATGTTCACATTCCTGTAAGGATTAACAGTTTGTGACTTGGGGAGCCTCCAAAATGACTTGGGATTTCTCTCTGTTCTTCATTTCCCTCTGAGTTCTTATCAGCAGAATCATGAGCATCCATAATTCTACTAACAGTCTATTGAAGGCTACCCAGGCTTTTCCTATCAAAATCCCCAGTGTTCTAACCTCCATTTGCCCAATTCTACATTTTTAGACAATCTTTGTCAGTTGATGTTCAACTAGAGAAGCAGATCTGGTAAGACATATATATATATATATATATAATTTTGGAATCCATGGAATTGTCCAGGCAAGTGTACTGGAGTGGGTTGCCATTTCCTTCTCCAGGGATCTTCCCGATCCAGGGATTAAACCCAGGTCCTCCCACATTGCAGGCAGATTCTTTTACCACTGAGCCACCAGGGAAGCCCTCTATATATACATATATATCTTATGTGTGTGCGTGTGCTCTGCTCAGTCATGTCTGACTCTTTGCAACCCCAAGGAACGTAGCCCATCAGGCTCCTCTGTCCATGGGATTCTCCAGGCAAGAATCCTGGAGTGGGCTGTCATTTCCTTCTCCAGGGGACCTTCCTGACCCAGGGTTTGAACCCACATCTCTTGTGTCTCCTGCATTGGAAATGAATTCTTTACTACTGTGCCACCTGGGAAGCCTCTCTCTCTTTCTGTCTCTCTCTCTATATATATATATATATA
>SJYV01014543.1:0-15793 GCA_006410875.1 Neotragus pygmaeus
GTTAGTCACTCAGTCGTATCCGACTCTTTGAGACCCCATGGACCATGGCCTGCCAGGTTACTCTGTCCATGGAATTTTCCACCCAAGAATACTGGAGTTGGGTTGCCATTTCCTCAGTCAATTCAGTTCAGTTGCTCAGTAGTGTCTGACTGACTCTTTGTGACCCCATGGACTGCAGCACACCGGGCTTCCCTGTCCATCACCAACTTGCTCAAACTCATGTCCATCAAATCGGTGACACCATCCAACCATCTCATCCTCTGTCGTCCGCTTCTCCTGCTTTCAGTCTTTCCCAGCATCAGGGTCTTTTCCAGTGACTCAGTTCTTCACATGAGGTGGCCCAAAATATTGGAGCTTCAGCATCAGGCCTTCCAGTGAATATTCAGGGTTGATTTCCTTTAGGATGGACTGGTTTGATTGCCTTTCTGTCCAAGGGACTCTCAAGAGTCTTCTCCAGCACCACAGTTCAAAAGCATCAATATCTTCAGTGCTCAGATTTCTTTATGATCCAACTTTCACATCTGTACATGACTACTGGAAAAGCCATAGCTTGGACTGTAGGGACCTTCATCAGCAATTCCTACTCCAGGGGGACCTTCCTTACCCAGAGATTGAACCCACATCTCCTGTGTCTCCTGCATTGCACTTCACCCACTGAGCCATCAGGGAAGCCCCGGGGATGTTCACTGGGCCCTGAAGCAGGCCCAACAATAATGTAACTTTGGATTCTTTTAAAAATGTGTAGAATTGAAATAGAAATCCCCATTAAAGGGCTATTAACTGGTAAAAAGGGGGAAAAACAGACATGAGAAAATGTCCCCCATGGAGCCAGAGAGATGATGAGGAAGTTTATCACTGTCCTGCACTCAGGTGCTGGGGGAAGTCTCCTGTGAGCGATCGAAACATCCGAGTCTGAGGTCTGAGTTATAATCCCTACGTGTTTTAGGAATCCCCAAGCCAGCACCAGGCTGGTGATACTCCTGGAGCCACTTGCAGAAAGAAGAGCAAAAAGTTTTGTAGAACGACCCTTGCGCAGCTCGGGCCGCCTGGAATCCTACAATTTCTACAAATTATGAGCTCATGCCAATAAATTATTAAACATATAGAAATTATAAGCAAGAGTCAGGTGTCACAACAAACAGGAGGATTTCCAACATTTTACAACTTCAGACGATAGAAGAGATCTGAATATAATGTTTAAGGTGATCAAAGGGCTTAAAGAAAGGTTAGAAATCAAGAAAAGAATAGGATACAGTACATTTTAAAGAGGCTGTGTTTTTTTTTAAGGACCACATACAATCTCTACGATAAAAACTCTAGCCATTGCATGTAAAACCCAACAGAGATGTTAACCAGCAAACTAGACACACCCCAGGAGAGAATTACGCATGAGCCAGAAAAGAGATCTGAAGAAGTTAAGTGGACTTAGCACAGAGATCCAGAGAGGTGGTGCAGAGGGGGAGGGCGCGAGGAGGCCCCGGGCCGGCTCTGATGGAGTTCCCGGAAGGCTCGGGCACATCTTAAAAGCAGCTTGAGAGGAAAACAGAGATTGCTCCCAAGGCTCAACAGTGAAGCTCAGCAAGTGTCTACATAGTAATAGGGAGATCAGACCACGGTGGAAGAAAGTCTTGACGAGGACGGTAAGACCAGCATGTCATTCTATCGTGAGAACAGAATACAGGCATTGGTTCAGGAGAGAGGAGACATGTGTATGCCTGTGGCCAACGCATGTTGGTGTATGGCAGAAACCAACACAATACTGTAAAGCAACTACCTATCCTCCAGTTAAATTAATTTGTAAAATATATGTTAATTTTTAAAGCATTTTCATAGAAATAGAAACCCAAGTTTATCCACTCACAGACTCCCACTGGACTTCAGGAAGAAGGAAACTAAACCCAGGACAGAGACAGCAGAAACTCGTGGTCGAGCTGAATCGTGGTCAGTGTGTAAAACAGGTCGTTACTGACTTGAGAGTTAGAAACTAAAATGCTGACAAGCGGTCAGTGGAAATGTGGGAGAGGGTCATGGGAGTGAACATGAAGATCTTTGAACTGTTAGGGAAGAGTGGGAGGGCAGCTGGTTTCCTCTAGACTTTCTGAGTCAGTCGGACACGTTAAAACGTTCACGGTAGAAACAGGATCAAAAGCCTTCAAGCCAATAGAGGGAGAATGTTCGGAATTATAAAAACTAGGTCATCTCACTGGAAAAAGGAAAGGAAAAGTGCGGTAGACAGAAAGACAGGTAACGGGAGGAAATCCGCACAGATCACAGTGGATATAATCGGAGCAGCAGCGCCAGGTAACACCAGAGGCTCTCAGTTAGGACGAGCAGAACCCTCGACGCTCTGTGGGAGCAAGCATTTCTGCCTGGCCACGAGGACTGGAGGCATGTGCTCCCGCGGACCTTCCTCCGGAAGCTGGGGGGAGGTGTGCTGCACCCAGACCAGGGGGTGTCCTGGGATCCAGGCCACGAGATCCACCCAGGCAGGCATGGGAGAGGGGCTGGAATCTGCAGGAGGGCGAGGGACAGGCCAGAGGCGTCCTGTTAGACGGGGCCCCCCGGGGGTGCGATGGAGGGCTGGTCCCCGGGCCGGGCCGATGACCACAGTCCACGCGTGACGGGACCCTGCCCCTGAGCAGCGGCTGTTCTAGTCGGAGAGCAACTCACATGTTCAGAGGTGGCGGCCAGCAGAGGGTCTCTCGCTGGCCATGCGCGACATTTATGAGGCTGACGCCGAGCGCTGCAGCCTGCCCGAACTGGCACAAGGCTCGGCTGCCCTGTGGGACGCCAGCCTCGTGGAGGGGTCGGACTGGAGGCACCGCCCTGTTTACCTCACAGGCCGCACTCTTGAGAGCCTCCCTGGGCAGCTCCCACCGGACCTGTCTTCGAAGTCTTAAAGAGAGCCCCTTCCCCAGCCCACGTCCCCTCCCTGGTCCCTCCTTCCAGCCTAGTTCCCGAAGGACCTGCCACCCTCCACTGCCTGCTTCCTGGGGGGCCAGTGGGTCTCTGGTGGGGGTGCTGCTGACCCCTGCCTCTGTCCCCAGCCCAGTTCCCACGGGTTCCCCCAAAGCCGTCTGCTTCCAGGGCAGGGCAGGTGCTGTGGGAGAAGGAAGCGGGGCGGTCAGAGAAGGCCTTCCTGGTGGGGTGACACCCCAGCGAAGACTGGAGTCAGCTGTCTGGGTGCGTGTAACAGCCGTGACTGTCGCCGTGGCGGTGCCTCGGGTGCGACTGCTCATTGCACTTGGCACCCCCGCCTCCTCCCGGCTCCTCCCAACCTGATGTTTCGTTAGCACCAGGCACACGCAGCGTCTAGCATCCTCGTAGGTGTGCAGATTGTCGTGTGAGTGTGTCGATAGATGGATGCTTGAGCAGCCTGTGACGGACGTCAAGGGAAGCCAGCCCAGGCTTCTGCAGGGCGGGCTCTGTCCCTGCCCAGCCGCTGGGGGAGGAGAGGCGGGTCTGGAGCCCAGGCCCGAGGAGAGCGGGGTGCACGCTGGGTGCCCCGTCACACCCTCTCCCTGTGTGGTTCACTGCATAGCTCTGCTCCACGTCCCGTTTCAGGGCAGTTCAAACTGACCAGCGAAGTAAGCCCTGCAGTCGTTGGCAGAGCATAAGCAGGGGTGGGCAAGAGAACTGCCATTTCCATTACTCGCCACATGCCACTCATGTCCTGGGGGCTTCCATCTCAGAACCATCACAGACCTGCCCCTGCCATCGCCCTCACGTGACTCAGCTGGGCCTTGGAAGGATCATGGCAGAGCGCTTGTCCCGTCTTCCCCCACTTGGATTGATGGGGGCTCCTGGATGCAGCCTGCGGGAGGTGGGGCGGATTCTTGAGACGCCAGCCTGGGGTCGTCGTCTGGTTCTTCACACTTCTGGTCCCGCAGCCTGTTTGCCAGTGCTGAGGGCCGGGGAGTAAGAGAATAAAGGCCAGCCTGGGCGGAGGGATGGGCCTTCCTGGTGGCACAGTGGTGAAGAGTCCGCCAATGCAGGGGGTGCGGGTTCCGTCCCTGGGTCAGCAAGACCCTCTGGAGATGGAGATGGCAACCTCCTCCGGCATTCTTGTCTGGGAAATCCCATGGAACAGAGGAGCCTGGCAGGGTATGGGAGGGCAAAGAGTTGGACACACCTGAGCATGCATGCAGGTTGGAGAGAGAGCAAGGCTGAGACATTTCTCGGAAAAGGTATATACCGTGTCCCCCGGCAGGCCTCCAGCCCTTCTCAGGCAGGGGTGCTGATGCGCCAGGGCGTCCACCAAAATGTGTTACTGCATTTTCATCGATGCTGATTGCTCCGGTCCTTCAGAGAACAGAAAATAGTCACCTTCTGTGCCCTGAGGGCTCAGGTGACGATGACTCTGGCCTTTCTGTCTTTGGAGGAGTTGTGAGCTTGCAGGACCGAGCTGGGTCTCTGGTGCCTGTAAGTGTTTCCTCCTCATTGGGTGGTGGCGAGTCCTTTCCTTGTTCCCAGCCACGCCAGTTCCCACACGCTCAGCCCAGAAGCCTCAGTGAGAACCTGGCCCTGGAGGAAAGACTCAGCCTTGAACCGGGGCTCTGGTGTGTATTTTTACTGCCTTTTCCTCCCATATCTGCATTTTTAAAAATAGCAGTGCTGAGTGAGTCCCTGTCAGTCTGAGTCTGCTGTGGAAGGTAGGATGCATTTTGCAGGGAGTGTGGCTGTTGATCAACAGCAGTTCTCAGCGTTTGGGAGCATGGACCGCAGGAGCTGTGGGCTCTCCTAGAGAGAGGCGTCCCCAGCCTGCCACTGCCGGAACAGGCCCAGCTCTGCCGGCCAGCGATGACGTCATCTTGAAGGTGATGTCACTTTTCTTCGGGTTTGAAAAGAGGGAGGTAAAGAGGAGGGAGCAGGAGCGTCTGGGAGCCGAGGTCCCGGTGGTCGTCCCTGAGGACTGGACCAGGCAGAGACTGGGCTTCCTNCATCTCCTGTGTCTCCTGCATTGCACTTCACCCACTGAGCCATCAGGGAAGCCCCGGGGATGTTCACTGGGCCCTGAAGCAGGCCCAACAATAATGTAACTTTGGATTCTTTTAAAAATGTGTAGAATTGAAATAGAAATCCCCATTAAAGGGCTATTAACTGGTAAAAAGGGGGAAAAACAGACATGAGAAAATGTCCCCCATGGAGCCAGAGAGATGATGAGGAAGTTTATCACTGTCCTGCACTCAGGTGCTGGGGGAAGTCTCCTGTGAGCGATCGAAACATCCGAGTCTGAGGTCTGAGTTATAATCCCTACGTGTTTTAGGAATCCCCAAGCCAGCACCAGGCTGGTGATACTCCTGGAGCCACTTGCAGAAAGAAGAGCAAAAGGTTTTGTAGAACGACCCTTGCGCAGCTCGGGCCGCCTGGAATCCTACAATTTCTACAAATTATGAGCTCATGCCAATAAATTATTAAACATATAGAAATTATAAGCAAGAGTCAGGTGTCACAACAAACAGGAGGATTTCCAACATTTTACAACTTCAGACGATAGAAGAGATCTGAATATAATGTTTAAGGTGATCAAAGGGCTTAAAGAAAGGTTAGAAATCAAGAAAAGAATAGGATACAGTACATTTTAAAGAGGCTGTGTTTTTTTTTAAGGACCACATACAATCTCTACGATAAAAACTCTAGCCATTGCATGTAAAACCCAACAGAGATGTTAACCAGCAAACTAGACACACCCCAGGAGAGAATTACGCATGAGCCAGAAAAGAGATCTGAAGAAGTTAAGTGGACTTAGCACAGAGATCCAGAGAGGTGGTGCAGAGGGGGAGGGCGCGAGGAGGCCCCGGGCCGGCTCTGATGGAGTTCCCGGAAGGCTCGGGCACATCTTAAAAGCAGCTTGAGAGGAAAACAGAGATTGCTCCCAAGGCTCAACAGTGAAGCTCAGCAAGTGTCTACATAGTAATAGGGAGATCAGACCACGGTGGAAGAAAGTCTTGACGAGGACGGTAAGACCAGCATGTCATTCTATCGTGAGAACAGAATACAGGCATTGGTTCAGGAGAGAGGAGACATGTGTATGCCTGTGGCCAACGCATGTTGGTGTATGGCAGAAACCAACACAATACTGTAAAGCAACTACCTATCCTCCAGTTAAATTAATTTGTAAAATATATGTTAATTTTTAAAGCATTTTCATAGAAATAGAAACCCAAGTTTATCCACTCACAGACTCCCACTGGACTTCAGGAAGAAGGAAACTAAACCCAGGACAGAGACAGCAGAAACTCGTGGTCGAGCTGAATCGTGGTCAGTGTGTAAAACAGGTCGTTACTGACTTGAGAGTTAGAAACTAAAATGCTGACAAGCGGTCAGTGGAAATGTGGGAGAGGGTCATGGGAGTGAACATGAAGATCTTTGAACTGTTAGGGAAGAGTGGGAGGGCAGCTGGTTTCCTCTAGACTTTCTGAGTCAGTCGGACACGTTAAAACGTTCACGGTAGAAACAGGATCAAAAGCCTTCAAGCCAATAGAGGGAGAATGTTCGGAATTATAAAAACTAGGTCATCTCACTGGAAAAAGGAAAGGAAAAGTGCGGTAGACAGAAAGACAGGTAACGGGAGGAAATCCGCACAGATCACAGTGGATATAATCGGAGCAGCAGCGCCAGGTAACACCAGAGGCTCTCAGTTAGGACGAGCAGAACCCTCGACGCTCTGTGGGAGCAAGCATTTCTGCCTGGCCACGAGGACTGGAGGCATGTGCTCCCGCGGACCTTCCTCCGGAAGCTGGGGGGAGGTGTGCTGCACCCAGACCAGGGGGTGTCCTGGGATCCAGGCCACGAGATCCACCCAGGCAGGCATGGGAGAGGGGCTGGAATCTGCAGGAGGGCGAGGGACAGGCCAGAGGCGTCCTGTTAGACGGGGCCCCCCGGGGGTGCGATGGAGGGCTGGTCCCCGGGCCGGGCCGATGACCACAGTCCACGCGTGACGGGACCCTGCCCCTGAGCAGCGGCTGTTCTAGTCGGAGAGCAACTCACATGTTCAGAGGTGGCGGCCAGCAGAGGGTCTCTCGCTGGCCATGCGCGACATTTATGAGGCTGACGCCGAGCGCTGCAGCCTGCCCGAACTGGCACAAGGCTCGGCTGCCCTGTGGGACGCCAGCCTCGTGGAGGGGTCGGACTGGAGGCACCGCCCTGTTTACCTCACAGGCCGCACTCTTGAGAGCCTCCCTGGGCAGCTCCCACCGGACCTGTCTTCGAAGTCTTAAAGAGAGCCCCTTCCCCAGCCCACGTCCCCTCCCTGGTCCCTCCTTCCAGCCTAGTTCCCGAAGGACCTGCCACCCTCCACTGCCTGCTTCCTGGGGGGCCAGTGGGTCTCTGGTGGGGGTGCTGCTGACCCCTGCCTCTGTCCCCAGCCCAGTTCCCACGGGTTCCCCCAAAGCCGTCTGCTTCCAGGGCAGGGCAGGTGCTGTGGGAGAAGGAAGCGGGGCGGTCAGAGAAGGCCTTCCTGGTGGGGTGACACCCCAGCGAAGACTGGAGTCAGCTGTCTGGGTGCGTGTAACAGCCGTGACTGTCGCCGTGGCGGTGCCTCGGGTGCGACTGCTCATTGCACTTGGCACCCCCGCCTCCTCCCGGCTCCTCCCAACCTGATGTTTCGTTAGCACCAGGCACACGCAGCGTCTAGCATCCTCGTAGGTGTGCAGATTGTCGTGTGAGTGTGTCGATAGATGGATGCTTGAGCAGCCTGTGACGGACGTCAAGGGAAGCCAGCCCAGGCTTCTGCAGGGCGGGCTCTGTCCCTGCCCAGCCGCTGGGGGAGGAGAGGCGGGTCTGGAGCCCAGGCCCGAGGAGAGCGGGGTGCACGCTGGGTGCCCCGTCACACCCTCTCCCTGTGTGGTTCACTGCATAGCTCTGCTCCACGTCCCGTTTCAGGGCAGTTCAAACTGACCAGCGAAGTAAGCCCTGCAGTCGTTGGCAGAGCATAAGCAGGGGTGGGCAAGAGAACTGCCATTTCCATTACTCGCCACATGCCACTCATGTCCTGGGGGCTTCCATCTCAGAACCATCACAGACCTGCCCCTGCCATCGCCCTCACGTGACTCAGCTGGGCCTTGGAAGGATCATGGCAGAGCGCTTGTCCCGTCTTCCCCCACTTGGATTGATGGGGGCTCCTGGATGCAGCCTGCGGGAGGTGGGGCGGATTCTTGAGACGCCAGCCTGGGGTCGTCGTCTGGTTCTTCACACTTCTGGTCCCGCAGCCTGTTTGCCAGTGCTGAGGGCCGGGGAGTAAGAGAATAAAGGCCAGCCTGGGCGGAGGGATGGGCCTTCCTGGTGGCACAGTGGTGAAGAGTCCGCCAATGCAGGGGGTGCGGGTTCCGTCCCTGGGTCAGCAAGACCCTCTGGAGATGGAGATGGCAACCTCCTCCGGCATTCTTGTCTGGGAAATCCCATGGAACAGAGGAGCCTGGCAGGGTATGGGAGGGCAAAGAGTTGGACACACCTGAGCATGCATGCAGGTTGGAGAGAGAGCAAGGCTGAGACATTTCTCGGAAAAGGTATATACCGTGTCCCCCGGCAGGCCTCCAGCCCTTCTCAGGCAGGGGTGCTGATGCGCCAGGGCGTCCACCAAAATGTGTTACTGCATTTTCATCGATGCTGATTGCTCCGGTCCTTCAGAGAACAGAAAATAGTCACCTTCTGTGCCCTGAGGGCTCAGGTGACGATGACTCTGGCCTTTCTGTCTTTGGAGGAGTTGTGAGCTTGCAGGACCGAGCTGGGTCTCTGGTGCCTGTAAGTGTTTCCTCCTCATTGGGTGGTGGCGAGTCCTTTCCTTGTTCCCAGCCACGCCAGTTCCCACACGCTCAGCCCAGAAGCCTCAGTGAGAACCTGGCCCTGGAGGAAAGACTCAGCCTTGAACCGGGGCTCTGGTGTGTATTTTTACTGCCTTTTCCTCCCATATCTGCATTTTTAAAAATAGCAGTGCTGAGTGAGTCCCTGTCAGTCTGAGTCTGCTGTGGAAGGTAGGATGCATTTTGCAGGGAGTGTGGCTGTTGATCAACAGCAGTTCTCAGCGTTTGGGAGCATGGACCGCAGGAGCTGTGGGCTCTCCTAGAGAGAGGCGTCCCCAGCCTGCCACTGCCGGAACAGGCCCAGCTCTGCCGGCCAGCGATGACGTCATCTTGAAGGTGATGTCACTTTTCTTCGGGTTTGAAAAGAGGGAGGTAAAGAGGAGGGAGCAGGAGCGTCTGGGAGCCGAGGTCCCGGTGGTCGTCCCTGAGGACTGGACCAGGCAGAGACTGGGCTTCCTGCCAGGGTGGTTCTTTCTCAGACTCGGGGTTCTTACCCGCAAGGAGAGCCGCGTTCCGTGCACCAGCTCCTGCCCGTCCGGTCACCCAGCTCTGAAACCCCCGCGGTTTTTATGGCTGTAGTGTGGGGCCCGGAGCTGCCTTCCTGCCTGGAGGTCTCCACCGTGGGAAGACCAAGTCCCCTGGGTGTCCGGGGCGCATGCTGGCAAGTTCCGCCCTCTGCCACCTAGGCAGCAGCCTGCCTGGGTCAGCTCCCAGGGCTCCTGGCCCCCAGGGTCTGGGGCTTTGTTCTTGGCATCTGTCTGGAAGCTGACAGAGGCCAGGGTCTGGACCACCTGAACAGAGGTCAGAGTTGGGGCCACATCGTTTAGAGAACCTGGTCCCTGTGTGTGCCCAAGGGCTGACCCGCTGGAGTTTGTCAGGATACTGGGGTGGGGCGGGTGTGAGCCCAGCCTCACTTTGCTTTGCTAGTTATTGTAATCCACCTCACTTTTGCATCTTGTTCCCCAGGTTTTTTATCTTTAAATTAAAAATAATAATAACAACAGGGACCTCCCTGTTGGTCCAGGGGTTAACTACAGGGGACAAGGGTTAGATCTCTGGTCAGAGAACTAAGATCCTGCTCAGGCCATGGTGTGCAGCCAGAAAAAAAAAAATCTAAAAACAAATGTCCCTGAGTAGTCAGGGGCCTCTTGTTTTAGAAGAAAGTAGAGCTATTTTAACCAGGCTGGTAATCGGACTTGCCCAGGGAACATTAAGAAATAGATTGCTGGTTTCACCTAGAGATCATTCAGTAGCTTTGGGATTTTATATATATATCAGGAATCTGTATTTTTGAAAGCACTCTGCAGATTCTGATAGTTACTTTAAAACTTAGTCCTCCTCCCAAGGGACCTGCCGAGGTGGCGTCCGTTTTTCTTCATAGTCTTTTGCTATTTCAGCACTGCTGGGTTAAATATATCTAGACTTCTCCACTCTGTTTTTATGGGGCAGTTGGTTCGTTTCTACCAGTTGCCCTTCAGAGATCAAACACAGTGGTGGGTGTTCAGCCAAAACACTGCCTTGCTGTTGCTGATTTTAGGGCTTGGCGTCTGCAGGTGGGTGTCCAGTGGCTGAGATGCATTTTGACTCCCTCACTGTCAGAATCGTGCCCTCCTTCAGACCTGTGATAATGTGAATTCTAGCTGAGACGTCCTTCCTGTGTGAGACCTAGAGGAGCTCAGAGGAAAGTAGTTCTGTGCTTTGTCAGAGAGAAAAGAAAATCAGGCCAGGCCCTCGTGTGCTGGTGTCTGCTCACTGGTCAGCCCTTCTCCTCCGACAGCACCGGGGTTCCGTGAGGCTCCAAGGCGGTCCTGGTCCTGGCGGGGGCCGGGGGCGAGGCTCACTCCATGCGTGCCAGCTCCGGGACCACCCCCTGCACACCATCTCCAGGCCTTTGCTGCTGAGCAGGCCCTGAGGACTCCTTCCCCTCCAGCCTCCAGCCTCGCTCCCCGGGGCCTGAGAGCGCCTGTGCTGACCCCTGGCCCGGTGCTGTCTTCTCACCGGGTCCCTGGATCACACCTCTCCCAGGGTAGGCACCTCAGTGCCGCCGTGCCACCAAGCTGAGCTTGCCGTCTCCTGCGCACTGTGATTCACTCTTGGCCGAATCTCCTTGATCCACCTCACTCTGAGTCATGGAGGTGGGTGTATCTGCTCTTATTGAAAGGGGAGGAGAATTGTGACCATATAAACAAGAAGGTGGTGACTGGCAGACTCTGTGATTTCCTGAGAGCTCCCTGATACTGAGATCCTTTTAGTGTATACAAGACTTTTTAGAAATGCCCTCTAAATCAAAATGCACCTGTATGTTAATTTTTGCCTCTGTTTCTGTCTTTGTAGATGTTAATTTCATGTATTTGTTTCCTCCAGCTGAGGTCTGAGTTCCTAGGGAGAAACCTTCAGGGGCGCGATCCAGGCTCTGCCCTGGCGCTCCCGTCACAGGGCCTTCTCAGGCTGGGGGGCTTTGGGGGTGCACATTCTCTATGGACTCTCCACCTGGCCTCTCAGCAAGGGCAGGCGCTGGGCAGGTAGACCCCAGGGCTCCCGGAGGCGCTGAGGGGACGAGCTCTGGAGCCGGAAGGGGCTGCCCGTCCCGGGGGACGCCCAGGGAGGTGATGGGACCTACTCAGCCCCGCAGCCGGGGTGTGGCAGTGCTGAGCTCTCAGCGTGCCCAGCCGCAATCTCGCCTCCCTGTTCGGATGGGGCTGGAGGGACACTTCCTCCCCACCCCAGGGAGTCTGCTCAGGGTTTTAGGACTTAAAAATCAAACCGAGAGGTTAACAGCAGCCCCCAGGAGTCATTCAGTCTCTGCCAGGGTCATCAGGCCACTTGGTGCCTGAGCGACACCCGGTGCCCTAGGGTGGGTATGCCTTCCACGCCTTTCAGTAGTGACGGCAGGTGTCTGAGGCAGACACAGAGGTGGGTGTGCGTCCCGGAAGGCTGTGCTTCCACCATGCGGGGTCCTAACGCTTGAGGGTGGGCTCGGCCATCCTGCTGGACTCAGACACAGGCCCCTTTAGCTGTCTCTCCTCCTCTCTTGCTGCCTCTAAAATGCCAGTCAAGAGCCAGGATTTGCGGCTACATATCAAAATCGCTTTAGGAGTCCTTTCAGAAAGCCTACTTTCAGAATACCATCCAGGGGACCGAGTGGGCAGGGAGCCTGGGCTGGGCCCCTCCTTCCACCCCGAGGCCCCTCTGCTGAGCCGCTGTTGTGCGAGGACAAGGCGACGTGCCCGGGATCACCTGGAAACCTTGTTGGCCAGTGGCCCAGCTGGCGGGGCCTCCGAGCCTACGTTTCCGGTGAGACCCGGGAAGATGCCTCAGGGGCCCCGAGGAGGGCCACGCCCGCCGAATGAGGAAGGAGACAGCAGATCGGGGCCCTGGAGTCTCGGCACCAGTGGTCTGGGGCAGGCCCCTCACCTCCAGCCTGCTCTGCGGGGCAAAAGAGCCTACAGCAGCACCTCCGACCTCTCCACGCAGGGCTTGTCCCCGCACAGCGTGAGCTCCGTGGAGGTCTGCCTCCGGGGTTCCCAGCTGGGTCATGGTTCTGCGAGCTAAGCTGACATCAGACACGTGGGGGTGAGGGAGGGGCTGGAGAGCAGCGCTGAGCCCTCTCTGGGCCTGCTCTCTGCCGACTCAGGAATGCCCAGCAGCCCAGCCATGAGGACAGGCCTGAAACCATGCTGTTGACTTCTCTCTTATCTCTTGAGGAGGGAGTTCTTCTCACTCTGAAGCTTCCTGTCTCATACCCTCCTTCTGAATCCAGGAATCCTGGGCTCTTTCGACCTTTTTGGAGCCAGGCTGATCAGGCTGGGGCCAAGACACTGAGTGCAGCGCTGAGTTCTTGAAGGGGGGCGCTGCCCTCCCCCTGATCGCTGTAGCATCTGCAGAGACCCGGCTCTGCTGCCCGGGCTTCCACTGGTCCACTGCCAGGCACGGCTCCCTGGTCCTTCCTCCCACTGAGCAGGCGGTCGGACTCGGTCCTCTTTTTCTGTCCCCTTGGGAACGCTGAGCCTTGGGCCGTCTCCGCAAGCTGGCAGGCCGCAGCTGCAGTTTCCAGGCAGTGATGCAGTCGTGCTGCATTGCCCGGCCCTAATTGCAGGCTTCTGGTCTGCGGCATGCCATCAGAGCAAGGGGGCCCTGGGGACAGGGCCACCACCCTGGGAGTTGAGAGTGTAGATGCCTGCCCAGCACAGCTTTCATCTGAAAGGGTGTGTTGAGGGGATAACCCTTGCCTACATCTTTGATGGACATTTCCTCTGCAGCGTGGCCCTTCCCACCTGCCCTTTGGCAACAGAAGTTTTTGTGTTATTTACTCGTATAAGTGTTTTCAGGTATTTTCATTTTGTTTCCCTCCAACTAAACGTAAGATCTGTAAAGCCAGGACACATACCTTCGTATTTGTACTCTTATCTTGTTCTGAAATCTATAGAAAGCACTAAAAAAACTATTGAATTGATCGACCTCAGTCTTCAAATTCAGCGGAGCTTCTGCTGAGTGGTTTCTGTAGCATGTGATTGACAGAATTTCCCAGCGAGGGGCACCAGCGTTGGTCTGTTCTCCCACTGCCCAGCCGTTTCCAGCTCTTCTCCTGCAGGCACGTGAGGCCCTCTGGCCATTTGTGTTTGCTAGGATCGAAACCTTCAACCCTCAGGTGGGCAGCTTGCTGATGGCTGGATTTTTAGGGACTCTCAGTCACATGATGGTCCACTGCTGTGAGAAAGTCATTACTCTGGCATTCACTGGGCTCTCTGGCCAGTCAGGTCGCCAGATCCATTCAGAACTGAACGCTGGCAGAGGAGCCCGGCTCCAGCCCGCAGTTAGTACCGTTCGCTGCCACTCGCAGTGGGGCTGTTCTGAAAGCCAGCATACTGACATTTTAAGTAAGGTCAGAAAGAGTTAAGAGTTCCCCCAGCCCCACAGTGTCTACATGTAGACGTTCGGATCCTAGGATTTTTGATCATTTGCTTGGTTCTGGCTCTGGACGGGCTTCTGACTAGAAGGGATGTCTCCCTCCGCTTGATGTAACTGGCTGAAACCCAGTCCAGAAAGGACCCAGCCAGAGAGGATCCTCAGAGCAGCTGGGTAGGGTGGGGGCTCTCAGACACCTCGAAAGTGACCCACCATTGACCACACCTTTTATGTCGTGACCCAGGACTCATGTACGTTGTTTATGCAACTGGGAAAGTTTTCTCAAGACAGTGCTCACCCTTCCTGTATGTGATAAGCCCAGTGTTGGCCATGACCCACTAAATTGATGTCATAACCCGCTAACAGGTCCGAACCCTTGGTTGGAAACAGTTGCTCAGGAATTCCCTGGCGGTCCAGTGGTTAGGACTCCCCACTTTCACTGCCGACAGCCTGGATCAGGAGTGGGGATCGCACAGGCCAAACTGCATGGCAAAAAAAAAAAAAAAAATCTCTGCTCTAGGGAGCATCCATTCTAGGATTCCCAAGGCTTTTTCAGAGTTCTGCACCGAGGGGTAACCTTCCAGTCTGCCAGCACAGCTTCTCTGGCCTCCAGATTCCATTTGTGTTGGAAGGAGGGAGTCAGTATCCCTGGGCCTGCCCTTCTTTCCATACCCATCTCTGCACCAGATCCTTCTATGTCCTTAAAAGACTGTGTACANTGCACCGAGGGGTAACCTTCCAGTCTGCCAGCACAGCTTCTCTGGCCTCCAGATTCCATTTGTGTTGGAAGGAGGGAGTCAGTATCCCTGGGCCTGCCCTTCTTTCCATACCCATCTCTGCACCAGATCCTTCTATGTCCTTAAAAGACTGTGTACATTTTTTGTTTCACATTTTGTAATCTTATCAAGCCTTGAATCCGTAGGAACACTAAAAAGAGTTTCACTTACCTCAGCCCTAGGTTTTAGCAAAGTTCCTATTGAATAGTTTTCCTCTAGTCTCACCCCCAAACTGAGCTGGGCTTCTCAGCCAGTGGCCAGTGTGCCCCGCCCCCGTCTCGCTCTGCAGTGCACAGGGTGGCCTCTGCAGTGAGCCCGGGTTCTCACAGCCAAGGGCAGCAGGACTGGGAGTTACTGCAGCCTCTGTGACCTTGGCTGAGGGAGCGAGGGGAGCTGGTTAGGGGACCCGAAGTCCCCCATCCTGCAGTGACCACCGTGCTGGCTCGAGGGGCAGGAGGGGTCGGGTTTCTCCATGGGCTGTCCTCTGGTCTGTTGGATGTTTAATAGCATCCCTGGCCTCCACCCACCAGGAGCCCCTTCCCCCAGCCTCAACAGCCAGGTGTCCCCAGACATCATACGTGTCCTCTGGGGCTGCAGTTGCGCAGCTGGGAACTCGGGGCTGCCTGGTCCCACTGCCTGCTCTGCAGCTGCCTCTCTGCCCAATTGCCAGGTGATTCTCCCAGCATGCCCCGCTGCAGAGACCTGCAGGGCTTCCGCCCCGCTCAGGGTGGACTCGCGGGTCCTTCCCCGGTGCTTTCTCTGAGGTCCGAGACACCGGCCTCGCCTCCTGCTCACTGTGCTGTCACAGCCTCTGCTGGCCGCTGAACACTCCAGGCACACGCCGCTGCTGGCCGCTGAACACTCCAGGCACACGCCGCCGGGTCTTTGGGGCAGCTCTCTCGTCTGCTTGGCAAGCTCCCTCCCTCAATACACTCAGACCTCTGGTCACATGTCACCTGGGAATGCCCTTTCCTGATCACCCACTTAAATAACTCACTTGTGCTCACCTCCCACTTCCAGTCACTCCCGGTAGTGCCTTGATTTTCTGTATGGCACATGGCGCCCCCTGGTGTGTGTGCGCGTGTGTGTGTGTGTGGCACATGGCACCCCCTGGTGTGTGTGTGTGGCACATGGCACCCCCTGGTGTGTGTGTGGCACATGGCACCCCCTGGTGTGTGTGCACGCACGTGTGTGTATGGCGCATGGCATCCCCTGGTGTGTGTGTGTGTGTGTGGCACATGGCACCCCCTGGTGTGTGTGTGTGGGGGGCACCCCCTGGGGTGTGTGTGTGTGTGTGTGTGTGTGTGTGTG
>SJYV01014545.1:0-10841 GCA_006410875.1 Neotragus pygmaeus
TGGCAACCAGTTCCGGGCTGTGTGCCACAGTCGTCCTTCACTGACGTTCGGGTTGTGTGCCACGGTCGCCCTGCACGGAGTTCCAGGTTGTGTTCCGCCCTCGGCTTGCGACGAGTTCCGGAAAACGGACAATTTCAAGAGCATCTCCAATAACTTATCTATGTGTTAGAACAACAAAAAAATTCTTTTTCTAAGAAGAATGCAGCATTGAATGCCTATTTGCATTCATCATCTCCAGTAATAAATTTTAAAAAATTACTAGACTTGTGAAAAAGCAAAGTGAAAGTGAAGTTGCTCAGTCGTGTCCAACTCTTTGCAACCCCATGGACTGTAGCCTACCACCCTCCTCCCTCCAAAGGACTCTCTAGGCAAGAGAGAGGGTTGTCATTTTCCTTCTCCAGGGGATCTTCCCGACTCAGGAATCGAACCCAGGTCTTCCCACATTCCAGGCAGACGCTTTAACCTCTAAGCCACCAGGGACTCCATAAAGCAAAATAATGTAATAAATAATTTTAAAAGGTTATAGACATATATCCTGGGCATATATCCATAAAAGATGAAAGCTCTAATTCAAAAACATAAGGTCACTCTCTGTTCACAGCAGCACTATTTACGATAGCCAAGACAGGGTAACAAGCTAAATGTCCATTGAAAGATGAATGGATAAAGTAGATGTGGTATATGTATACAACAGAATATCACTCAGCCATAAAAAGAATAAAATAATGCCATTGGCAGTAACATGGATGGACTTAGAGATTGTCATACTAAGTGAAATAACTCAGAAAAATACAAATATCATATGATGTCACTTCTATGTGACCTCTAAAAAGTTGATACAAAGGCACTTATTTACAAAAGAGAAATAGACTCACAAACATAGAAAACAAACTTATGTTATCAAAGGGGAAGGGAGGGTAATAGATTTGGGGAATTAGAAGATACCACTTATATAATTTTTTTAAAGAAAGCGTTATAGTTAAAACCCACAATATTGGAAAAGAAGAATTTAGTGGATATACTAATGAAAAAATCAGGTACTGCAAACAAAAAACTGTGACCATTGAACTTGAAAACAAATCATGGGAATTGTTTAAAATGAAAACACAGAGAAAGATAATTTCAACCTCCGGAACGACTTCTGTGGAACTCCACGGACTCACGCTCTATCTAAACAATAGGTGAAAAATATATTTTAAAAATGTTTAAAGTCGCTGGAAATTATCCTAAGGGTACACCGAAAATGAAGCTACATTTTTTAAAGGAAATATACTAAATTTTGCGAATAATTGTCAGAGTCCTTGGAACTTGAACTTCAACCTGCTCCCTATCCATGTCAGTGTGACAGAAGCTCTGCTGTGTGTGAATGTGGCCAAGAAGATGGGAACAAGTCATTTCTGTCTCCTCCCAGCTCCCAGTCAAGGGATATTGTATCTTTTCAGGAAGAGAAGCATGTCTCAGCACTTCTTACACCCCACTGCACCTTGAGTTTCAAAGGCTAACTTCCTGGTATATGTAACCAAGAGGTTGGTGATTATTTTTACCACCTATCTCCACTCAGAGGATGGATGCCTGATGGGGAATACTGGTGCCCTAATTACCCTTACCCCACTTTCTCCATAGCTCAGTTTTTAAAGAATCTGCCTGCAATGCAGGAGACCCCAGGTCGATTCCTGGTTCGGGACGATCTGCTGGAGAAGGGATAGGCTACGCACTCCAGTATTGTTAGGCTTCCCTTTTGGCGCAGCTGGTAAAGAATCCACCTGCAGTGCAGGAGACTTGGGTTTGATCCCTGAGTTGGGAAGATCCCTGGAGAAGAGAAAGGCTACCCACTCCAGTATTCTGGTCTAGAGAATTCCATGGACTGTATAGTCCATGGGGTTGCAAAGAGTTGGACACGGACTGAGCAACTTTCACTTTCTCATAGGTGGCTCAGTGGTATGGAATCCGTTTTTGCTGATGCAGGAGACACGGAAGACACGGGTTCAATCCCTAGGTCAGCAAGATTCTCTGGAGAAGGAAATGGCGACCCACCCCAGTATTCTTGCCTGGAAAATCCCATGGACAGAGGGCTACAGCCCATGGGATCGCAAAGTGTCAGACACAACTGAGTGACTAGCAGTCACTTGTTTGCTTTCTCATAGGTCGGAGGTTTCCTGTTGAAAAAGGCAAGCCAAGAAAAGTAGAGACTATTACCTTAACCCAGTATAGAGCTTATGAACTAAGAAGCAGATTACCGTACCCACAGCCACTGAAGAGATTTTGCCTTAGGCAGGCCATAAGAACAGAGTGATCCAAAGTTCTCCCTAGAGAAATCTACTTTATTTGAAACAGAGTGTGGAAAAGTTCAAGCCTAAAGGCGTGCTTAAAAATAATGAAGATTTTGGTGGTAAGCAATTAAGAAGAGGCTAGTAACTCCATGAGAGCTAAACTGTCAGCTGACTAGTTTACCAGAGAGAATCTGGAAAAATAGACAATTAAGAAGAGCCCTCCCAGAGTGAGGGGAAATAAAGCCTCATTGACTGGCCTTAAAAACTACCCTTGCAAAGGGACCTGGGGTTTAATTCTACCAGACTGTGGAGCAGTTTGTGTTCCAGGGCATTATTGAAAACAATGGGGCAATCAGTTAGAAATTAGTGGAGCCTAATGACTGGTATGATGCCAAAAGAATCATCAGAGATAGACAACTATCATCCTGGTAGACACTGTCATATCAGGATGACTGCAAAATAAAAATGTATATTTCTTCTTCTGTATTCTCTTAACTAATTTTAAAAGCAATTGTGTAAAACTGTATATAGAGCAATTGAATTGTTTGACCCATAAAATATAGAAATGAAATTCATTTGACAATAAATGAGTGAAACAGAAAATGGGCACAAAGCTTCTATTTCCTTAATATGAAAACGCATTCTCAGTGGAACAGTATTACTATTCTGAGGCCAGTGTTATTCTGACTTCAAAACTAGATGAAGATATTATGAGAAAAAAAAACATAGGCCAATATCTTTTATGAATAGAAATATAAAAATCCTCAAAAAAAGAAAAATACCAGTAAATTGAAACTAGCAATATACAAAAAGAAGGAATCTTAGACCTTGGCTAAGTCACATCCCTGTGATGCAAAATTGGTTGAATATGTGAAAGCCAATTAATGCAATACACTATATCAATAGAATAAAGAACAAAAAACATGATTACATCAATAGGGGCAGAAAAACATTTTGACAAAGTTCAAAAGCTCTTCATTATATGAGAAAAACAAAACAAAACAAAACACCTGCAGTTAACCAGGAAAAGAAGAGGGATTTTTAACTTGAGCAATATGATGGAAACCATATTCTCAATAATTATATTAAATGTAAATGAATCATGCCCTCTAAAAAAAAGGTAGAGATTATCAGACTATGGGAGAAAGAAAGGATAAAACTATTTATAATCTTGAAGAGATGTGTTTGAAATATAAAACCATAGAAAATTTGAAATAAATTATGAAAGACCTACATTTGAAAAAATGTTCACTGAATATCATCTGAATCATTTAAAAATTATCAAAATTTCAGTTATCAAATTTTCTATAAACATGTTTTTTGAATTTGTTTCTAAAACTAAGGTAAATTTTCTTCCTTTCATAGATGAACTTGGCCAGAGTGTAAGAGCATTATGATGGCCATACCATAAAATATTTCAAATTACCTTGATATTTGAAAAATGTATTACTTTTCCTGTGTTATCATCCACCTTTCACCAGATAGATGCCATTCACAATAGAATGAACTGTACCGTCATATACGGCCCACAAAAATGTCAGTTTTACTTTAGGGTGGTTGAATTAAATATGGACATATGATAACATTTTCTCCTTTAACTATGATTTTAATGTATGCTTCTATAGCCACATTATTTAATAATTAGTAAAAGTTATAGATGGGAAACAGTGGAAACAGTGTCAGACTTTATTTTGGGGGGCTCCAAAAATCACTGCAGATGGTGACTGCAGCCATGAAATTAAAAGACATTTACTCCTTGGAAGAAAATTGTGACCAACCTAGATAGCATATTTAAAAGCAGAGACATTACTTTGCCATCAAAGGTCCGTCTAGTCAAGGCTATGGTTTTTCCAGTGGTCATGTATGGATGTGAGAGTTGGACTGCGAAGAAAGCTGAGCACTGAAGAATTGATGTTTTTGAAATGTGGTGTTGGAGAAGACTCTTGAGAGTCCCTTCGACTGCAAGGAGATCCAACCAGCCCATCTTAAAGGAGACCAGTCCTGGGATTTCTTTGGAGGGAATGCTGCTAAAGCTGAAACTCCAGTACTTTGGCCACCTCATGCCAAGAGTTGACTCATTGGAAAAGACTCTGATGCTGGGAGGGATTGGGGGCAGGAGGAGAAGGGGACGACCGAGGATGAGATGGCTGGATGGCATCACGAACTCGATGGACGTGAGTTTGAGTGAACTCCGGGAGTTGGTGATTAACAGGGAGGCCTGGTGTGCTGCGATTCGTGGGGCCGCAAACAGTCGGACATGACTGAGCAACTGAACTGAGCTAATACACTTTTTAGTAAAAAAATATATATACATACTTGAAGATGTATGCATAAACATACATGGGACTCTCTTATAATTTCAGATTGAGGAGCCAAACACTGAAATCCATCTTTGAACTCTGGCTTAAGAATCTACATTGAAGTTGACATCACATAGAAATGAAAGTGCTGCTGTGCAGGGACTGAATTTCTCTTCGTGCAAGTTCATAACTGAAGACAAATGCTTTCCTGTAGAAATTATACAGAATTGCTTACTCTTAAAGACAGATTTGGTTTGCTGTTAAAATAGCATTTTTATCTTTACAGAGAAGGATTTTGAGAGATTACAAAGAAATTTTTTAAAAGTCCTTCAAGTAGAAAAGAAAAGGAAATGTAGTTTTTCACTGCAGTCCACATATGTGTATATGTGTCTGTGTGCCAGTGGTGATGTCACACTGATTCTGCTGGGGGTAAATGCTGAACAAAACTAGAAATATTTTCCTGTCACATGGAGTTTGACATATAATGAAAGATAGATATGAATACAAACTCATTAAAATAATAACTGGATTGAAGGAGTTATTCAGTCTCCTCTGCTTAGAGGAGAGCTTAAACAAGATTTACATTTCTTTTAAAAAGAAATGTAAATTGAGCTGAGATATGGTAACCCACTTCAGTACTCTTGCCTGGGAAATCCCATAGACAGAGGACCCTGGTGGGCTACAGTCCATGGGGTCTCAAAAAAGTCAGACATGACTGAGCAACTTGACAACAAATGGAATAAAGAGAGGGAGGGAAAAGGAGAGTTACACAGGTAAAGAAGAGAGGGAACATTTTTGTAGAAGCAAATTTTTGTATGAATACTCCAGGGCTTGAAGGATTGTGAAATCGAAATCTTTTACATAATATGTTTATTCCTTTCTATATATACAGACAATAAAGAATCTGCTTGCAATGCAGGAGACCAGGGTTTGATACCTGGGTCAGGAAGATCTTCTGGAAAAGGGAGTGGCAATCCACTCCAGTATTCTTGCCTGTATAATTCCATGGACAGAGAAGCCTGGCGGGCTACAGTCCGTGGGGTCACAAAGAATCGGACACGACTGAGTGACTAACATGCACACACATATATACAGAAGTGTCAGAGGCAAGTAATAACCCTTATGTTAGTATTGTGTCTGGAGATTTGGCATTGAGTAGTCTGTAGGTTGCTCAGAGCAGTCTTGCTTATTGTTGTAATATGTTGCTAATAGAGTCCCTTTCATTCTCAGAAGTGTCCATCTTTAGATAATGAATGGAATAGGCATTTACATCTCTTCTGAGTATCTGAGGACCTCTATAAGTCTGAATATTTGATCTTTAAGGTTCTTTTTCGCTATGAGTACTGTTGCAACAGACTTCCCTGTAGCTCAAACGGTAAAGAATCTGCCTGCGAACCAGGGTTTGATCCTTGGATTGGGAAGATCCTCTGGAGAAGGGAATGGCAATCCACTCCAGTATTCTTGCCTGGAGAATTCCAAGGACAGAGAATCCTGGCGGGCCACAGTCCATGAGGTTGTAAAGTACTGAACACGACTGAGTGACTAACACACATACTATTGTAATAGTTTTGATAGCCATGAATTTCTGGCTGTTTCTGTTTCCTTATAATTTCAAAATTAGTTTTTTATTTTGTACACTGTATCTGTAATCATTGCAATAATGTTCATTGGCAATGATGCTACTGTTTAACTAGAAGTAAAATTATTCTGTCTACTTCTGTATGTGTTCATAGATGCATTACTGCATGTGTCATTGTATGTATAACCTGTTAATTGGCACTGCCTATATCTTCTTAATATCCCTATATGAACAACCTGAACAACCTGGCCTTTGATGATTGATTAATTTGTAGTATCCTCAATCTTTTTTTTTTTTTTCCCTCACCTATTCCTACTAAAATGTGGAAAATTACATGGTAACCTAATATGTTTTCTCACTGCCACCTGGTGGCAAGAGTATAGGAAAGACAGCAAAACAGAGATGGATGACCCACCAGATGGAAAGTCATTTCCCATAGTATAAAAATCACGCCATGTTCTCAAATATTTTTTTCAGACTCTTAGTAGAAGCATTTTCCCTATCTGGGGTTTGATTCTTTCAATGAAATATACACATAATCCTAAGTAAAAATAAAGAATGAAATAATATATAATTATTGAAAAAATGAATATACTAACATATTAAAAAATCTACTTTAGTTATTAACATATAACTTCAGAGTGCTTTCTTTGAGTAACTTTTAAATTTCAAGGACAAGCTTTGTTGAAAATTCTCAATTTTGTGTGACTTCATTCTTTGTAAATAAAGGAAATTAAGTATCTTGATTTTTTTTAATATACAATAATAAATAAATTTTTGAAATTAAGTAAATATAGCTCCTGTCTTCCCTTTGTGGCCTAAGTCTTNCTCAATTTTGTGTGACTTCATTCTTTGTAAATAAAGGAAATTAAGTATCTTGATTTTTTTAAATATACAATAATAAATAAATTTTTGAAATTAAGTAAATATAGCTCCTGTCTTCCCTTTGTGGCCTAAGTCTTTTCTAAACTATAATATAATAAATCACTATTTTTAGCTTTAGTGTCTAGTCTTCATTACTAGCTACTTTAATTTTATTCTTTAATGTCTAGAAATTTCATTATATCCTTTGTAAGAATATGTATGTAAAAAATAATAGTACTGAATATCACTTTGACTCTTATTGCTCAAAGTTTTCCAATAGGTTTTGCTTTTAATGAATGAATTTCATGGATTATCAGGGTTGACTTCTATGATCTACTCTTTCTATCTGAGGAGCTTTTCAGTTCAGGATTCAACATTTGTCTTAATTATTTTTTATGGGCCTACTGTAGCCAGCCAGGCTCCTCTGTCCATGGGGATTCTCCAGGCAAGAATACTGGAGTGGGTTGCCATGCCCTCCTCCAGAAGAACTTCCCAATCCAGGGATCAAACCCAAGTGGATTCTTTACCATCTGAGCCACCAAGGAAGCCCCATGTAGCATAGANCTCCTCTGTCCATGGGGATTCTCCAGGCAAGAATACTGGAGTGGGTTGCCATGCCCTCCTCCAGAAGAACTTCCCAATCCAGGGATCAAACCCAAGTGGATTCTTTACCATCTGAGCCACCAAGGAAGCCCCATGTAGCATAGATATTCTATTTAAGTTATTCATATGTACTATGATGTATTTCTAGATTTGAGTTTTTGAATCCACATGCTGTATACATTTATTATAAATTAGTGCATCATTTTTATAGATTTATCAAAATATAATTGACATATTACTGACAGTGTAAGTTTAAGGTATATAAACTAATGATTTGCTGTAAATCATTGCAAAATGTTTACTACAGTAAGATTCAGTACAGTTCAGTTCAGTCGCTCAGTCGTGTCTGACTCTTTGCAACCGCAGGGACTGCAGCATGCCAGGCTTCATTGTCCATCACCAGCTCCCAGAGCTTGCTTAAACTCACATCTGTTGAGTCAGAGATGATATCCAGCCATCTCATCCTCTGTCATCCCCTTCTCCTATCTCTCACTCTTTCCCAGCATTGGGGTCTTTTACAACGAGTCAGTTCTTCACATCAGGTGGCCAAAGTATTGGGGTTTCAGCTTTAGCATCAGTGCTTCCAATGAATATTCAGAACTGATTTCCTTTAGGATGGACTGGTTGGATCTCCTTGCTGTCCAAGGAACTCTCAAGAGTCTTATCCAACACCACAGTTCAAAAGCATCATCATCATCATCAATTCTTTGGTGCTCAGCTTTCTTTATAGTCCAACTCTCATGTACATGACTACTGGAAAAACCATAACTTTGAAAGGAGAAAAGGAAAGATATACGCATTTGAATGCAGAGTTCCAAAGAATAGCAAGAAGAGATAAGAAAGCCTTCTTCAACGATCAATGCAAAGAAATAGAGGAAAACAACAGAATGGGAAAGACTAGAGATCATTTCAAGAANAATTTTAATTTACAGTGTTCTATTGGCTTTGCCATACATCGACATGAATCCACCTGTCTCTGTTGGTCATAGCTTTTCTTACAAGGAGTAAGTCTGTTTAATTTCATGGCTTCAGTCACCATCTGCAGTGATTTTGGAGCCCAAGAAAATAAAGTCTGACGCGGTTTCAATTGTTCCAACAGTAAAGGTAGTTAGCACATTCTTCACCTCACATAATTACCATTTTGTCATTGTCATTATAGTAAGAATTTAGGACGCTACCCTTATGGTAACTCTCCTGCTTTTACCAGTTTCCTTTACGTATTTTATTGCATCTGGTTCTCAAATCACTCACGGGAGAGAAAGATGGGGGAAATAGAATTGATTAACCTTATCTCACAAATAAGAAAATAGAAACATAAACTGGACAATTGGGGAATTATTGAAACTAAAAATTCTAGTTCCAACCAGACTAGTTCCATCCAGACTTTGTTTCAACACAACACAACAAATGATGGGAGCAATTCTTCCCTGCTTGGTATATGTCCACTGAAATCTAACATGGCTAAGGAAAGTTAGCAAGCACCTGAAGACACCCAGAGGAGGTATGAAAGAGGGAAAGAACATTGTATTGGATTTTGCTAGGAGTATGGCATGGCCTCTGCTGAAAAATTAGAACTATTACACATTCCTCTGTTTCGTAAGAGGATTAGTGTTAATTTATGCAAAGCTCCTAGCACCATGCTGGTCAGATAGTGGTTATTACAAACAGCAACTATTAAGAAGAAAACATGAAGCTCACAAGATTCTTTCGGATCATCAGTCCTGTGCAGCAGGCAGGTCCTCTAAGATAAATGGAGTTGACCAAGGATTACCTAACATTATACTGCCAGGTATTACTCTTGAGTTTCAAAGCTACCCTATCTTCTATTTGGTACCTAGCAATGACATTATTGCTGTGACATTAACACTAATTGGGGACAATGTGTTACTAATGTTTGCAAATTGAATTTCCTTATCTAAAGTTACATATAGTTACAATTACTTTTCATTCGACCAGTACATGAGGACCTGTCTTATTCCTAGCACTATGCAAGAGAGTTTTAATAAAGTAAACAAGTAAACAAATAAAACTCAGAGCAATACCAAACTGATTTATAAGAGAGAAGGAATTGAAGAAAACAAATTAAAAACTCAGCCTTATAAATAGATAATCATTCCTGGATGTTGTGTGTGTGTGTGTTTGTGTGTGCATGCATGCATGCATGTGTATGTGTTTTAATGAAATAGTATTCATGTCTGATCACATAAGCAAAATAAAGCTATGTAACACTATTGCTTGTAGGCAAGAGAAGTGAGTGGGTTTTGGCCAGGACTCAGAACTGAGAAGACACTGCCAGGTGCCAAGAGATTCTAACCAACTCAGTATCTAAGAAAATAGAGGGCAATAAATGGCCTGGGGAGAAAAATAGAAAGTATCACCTAGTAACCACTTAACAGTAGCTTGCAGAGGCTAAAACATTCTCAGGAGAGCAGCAGCTGCTGCTGCTAAATCATTTGACTTGTGTCTAACTGTGTGTGACCCCATAAACAGCAGCCCACCAGGCTTCCCCGTCCCTGGAATTCTCCAAACAAGAACACTGGAGTGGGTTGCCATTTCCTTCTCCAATGCGTGAAAGTAAAAAGTGAAAGTGAAGTTGCTCAGTCGTGTCCCACTCTTCGCCAACCCATGGACTGCAGCCAGCAGGCTCCTCTGTCCATGGGATCTNGAGTGGGTTGCCATTTCCTTCTCCAATGCGTGAAAGTAAAAAGTGAAAGTGAAGTTGCTCAGTCGTGTCCCACTCTTCGCCAACCCATGGACTGCAGCCAGCAGGCTCCTCTGTCCATGGGATCTTCCAGGCAAGAGTACTGGAGTGGGGTGCCATTGCCTTCTCCATCAAGAGAGTAGAGACTTATACAAAAAATATAGAAAAGGAACCTGTGTGTATGTGGAAAATGTATGCTAAAATCTACTCTTTTAGAAGAAGGTATTCAGAATAAAAGGGGAACGTTTACGTAAAAGATGTAAGAGAATCTGATAAACTGAATAAAATCAATTTTGAAAGTCCAGGAAATATGAATAGTTAATGTAATGAAAAACTTCATATTTCTATACAGTACTGAAATGCTGCATATTTTATTCAATACATTTTTTTGTAACTCTGCTCATAAACAGATGAAACTGTCTTTAAGTGAATATATTATACAATATAAAAACTATAAAAATATATTTGAAGATAATTGAGTTTTTAATTCAACAAACACTGAGCACTTTCTTTACAAAGTATGT
>SJYV01014547.1:0-19506 GCA_006410875.1 Neotragus pygmaeus
TAGCCGCAGGGTCAGGCTTCCCATCGAGCTGACACGGGGTCTGGGGCTTTCCATCGAGGCTTTCCCAAAGGATTGAAATACGTGCCACCGTGGTGTGAGCCAATCCGTGGGGTGACAGTCAAGGCGGCACAGGGCCAGCAGGTTCCTCTGGATTGAACAGAGCCATCTGGGGGTGTCTCGGAACAGGTGGCATGAACCCGGAGTTCCTCTTGAGATACCTGTGGAGAGTGCCTCCTCTTGAGATTAGACAAGACTGTCGAGAATCCTTTCCCAATGAAGCAGGGAAAGGAACTCTCATCTCGAGAAGAGAAGGGAAATGGGGCACCGCTTGAGTTGTGGCAGGATGCTCGGTGTTCCTTTCGAGTGGAGAAGGACATGTCGGCATATTTCTTGAGAGTCACTGTAACGATGTGAAGGAAACCTTCGAGGTTCAAGAGGGAAGGGGTGACTTCCCCCGAGACGCCGCAGCAGACAAGGGCCTCATCTCACCTGGAGGGAAGAACTTCCTGGTTTTTCTCTAGATGTGGCAGGTTCTTCTCCCATTATGACAGGGACCTCTGGGATCCACCCCTGTGGCCTCATGAAAGGCCAATCTCCACACGAGTTGCAAGGGGCCTCTGTGGATTTCTGCACAGTCAGGGCGAGCTCCTAAGTCCTCGTCTGGAGCCTGAGGTTTCCTCTCCAGTGTTGACGTGGATATGGGGTCCCTCTGGAGGCTCCAAAGGGGAGTCAGGCCTCATCTTGAGTGGAGACGTTCACGTCCACTTTCCTCCCATGCTGTAGCAGCAGGGGCAGGCTTGCCATCAATTTGACACCAGGGGTCTGTGGCTTTCCCTCGAGGCTTTCCCACAGGGCTGTGAAAAGTGCCACCGTGGTGTGAGCCAGTCCTCAGGGTGACATTCGAGGCGGTGCAAGGCCAGCAGGTTCCTCTTGAGTGGACAGAGACATCTGGGGGTCTTTCAGAATGGTGGCACGACCCCAGGAGTTCCTTTTGACTCCTTTGGAGAGCGCCTCTTCTTGAGATGTGACAGGAACGCCGGGAATCCTTCCGTGACAAAGCAGGGAAAGGAACCCTCAGGTCGAGTGGAGGAGGGGGATACAGGGCTTCGCTTGAGTTGTGGCAGGACCCTTGGTGTTCCTCTTGAGTGGAGAAGGGCATGTCAGTGTACTTCTTGAGCATTGCTGCTAGGGTGTGAAGGACCCTTTCCAGATTCAAGAGGGAAGGGGTATCTTCCCACAAGAAGCCCTAGCGGACAAGGGCCTCATCTCACCTGGAGGGGAGAACCTCCTGGTTTTTCTCGAGTTAGGGCAATTTCCTCTCGAGTTAAGATGGGGACCTCAGGGACCCGCCCCTGTGGCCTCAGGAAAGGCCAGTCTCCACGCGAGTTGTGAGGGGCCTCTCTGGATTCCTGTGAAGTTGGGGCCGTCTCCTAAGTCCTCGTCTGGAGCCTGAGGTTTCCTCTCCAGTGCTGATGTGGATTGTGGGGTTCCTCTGGAAGCTCCAAATGGGAGTCAGGCCTGGTCTCGAGTGGAGACTTGCATGTCCACTTTCCTCCCGAGCTGTAGCAGCAGGTTAAGGCATCCCATCGAGTGGACACAGGAGGTCTGTGTCTTTCCCTCCAGGCTTTCCCACAGGGCTGTCACACGTGCCACTGTGATGTGAGCCTATCCTCGGGGTGACATTCGATTTGGCACAGGGCAACCAGGTTTTTCTGGAGTGGACTGAGACAACTGGGGGTCTTTCAGAATGGTGACACAACCACTGGCTTCCTCTCGACTCTCCAGTGGAGAGCATCTCCTCTTGAGATGTGACAGGAACACCAGGAATCCTTCCCCGACAAAGCAGGGAAAGGAACCCTCATCTCGACTGGAGGAGGGGGAAACGGGGCTCCACTTGAGTTGTGGTGGGAGCCTCCAGCGGAACCCCATGATCCACGTCAGCAGTGGAGAGGAATCCTCAGGCTCCAGACGAGGACTTAGGAGCCGGCCCCGACTGTGAAGGAATCCCCAGAGGCTCCTCACAACTCAAGTGGAGCCTGGCCTTTCCAAAGGGCACAAAGGCGGGTCCCTAGGGTCCCCGTCATAACTCAAGAGGAACCTGTCAAAACTCGAGAAAAACCAAGAGAATCTCCCCACCAGGTGAGATGAGGCCATAGTCCTCTGCCACATCTCACGGGAAGTCACCCCATCCCTCATAATCCTTGACAGTTCCTTCACACCCTTGCAGCGACTCAAGAATATCCCAACATACACTTCTCTACTCGAGAGGAACACCGAGGGTCCCACCACAACTCAAGAGGAGCCCTGTGTCCCCCTGCCCCCCTCGAGATGAGGGTTCCTTTCCCTGCTTCATCGGGGAAGGATTCCCGATGGTCCCATAGCATCTCAAGGGGAGGCGCTCAACCCAGCAGTGACGAGAGGAACTCTGGGGGTCATGTCACCGTTCCAAGAGACCCCCAGATGTCTCTGTCGACTCTAGAGGAGCCTGGTAGCCCTGTGCCACATCTACTGTCATTGCAAGGATTGGCTCACACCACGTTGGCTCGAGTTTCAACCCTGTGGGAAAGTCTCAAGGGAAAGCCACAGACCCTTGTGTCAGCATGACGGGAAGCCAGATCTTGCTGCCACAGCTATGGAGGAAAGCAGACGTGCACGTCTGCCCTCGAGAGGAGGCCTGACTCTGCTGGGGAAGCTCCAGAGGAACCCCACGATCCATGTCAGCATTGGAGAGGAATCTCAAGCTCCAGATGAGGACTTAGGAGCCAGCCCCAACTGTGAAGGAATCCCCATAGTCCCCTCACAACGCAGGTGGAGCCTGCCCTATCCAGAGGGCACATGGGTGGGACCCTGGGGTCCCTGTCGTAACTCGAGAGGAACCTGCTGCAACTCTAGAAAACCCAGGAGGATCTCGCCCCCAGGCGAGATGAACCCCTCTTCCTCTGCGCCATCTCGCTAGAGTAAACCCATCCTTTATGAACCTCGTTGGGTTCCTTCACACCCTTGCAGCGACTCAAGAATATCCTGACACACACTTCTCTACTCGAGAGGAACACCGAGGGTCCCACCACAACTCAAGAAGTGCCCCGTTTCCCCCTCCTCTGCTCGAGATGAGGATTCCTTTCCCTGCTTAGTCAGGGAAACATTCCCAACGGTCTCATCACATCTCAAGAGGAGGCACTCTCCACAGGGTTGTCGAGAAGAACTCCAGGGATCGTGCCACCATTTCAAGAGACCCTCAAATGTCTCTGTCCACTCCAGAGGAACCTGGTGGCCCTGCACTGTCCCCAATGTCACCCTGAGGATTGGCTCACACCATGGTGGCACGTGTTTCAACCCTGTGGGAAAACCTCGAGGGAAAGTCACAGATCCCTGGGTCAACTTGAAGGGAAGAATGACCCTGGGGCTATAGGTCGGGAGGAAAGCGGTGGTGCACGTCCCCACAAGACCATACCTGACTCCCCTGGGTAGTCTCCAGATTAAACCCCCAATCCACGTCAGTAATGGAGAGGAATCCTCAGGCTCCAGACAAGGACTTTGGAGCGGGCCCCGACTGTGAGGAATCCCCAGAGGCCCATAACAACTCGCTTGGAGCCTGGCATTTACGGAAGCCACAGGCGTGGGTACCTAGGGTCCCCATCGTAACTTGAGAGGAACTTGCTGAAACTCGTGAAAGACCAGGAGGATCTCCCCTCCAGGAGAGATGAGGCCCTTGTCCTCTGCGGCCTGTCTTGGGAAGTCACCCCATCCCTCATGAACCTCGAAGGGTTCCTTCACACCCTAGCGGTGACTCAAGAATATCTCGACATATGCTTCTCTACTTCAGAGGAACACTGAAGGTCCTGCCACACCTCAAGAGAAGCCCTCTTCCCCCCTCCTCTGCTCGAGATGAGGGTTCCTTTCCCTGCTTCCTTTCCTTCACAGTCGCGGATGTCTCCTAAGTCCTCGTCTGTAGCCTGAGGTTTCCTCTCCATTGCTGACGTGGATTGTGGGGTTCCTCTGGAGGTTCCACAGGGGAGTCAGGCCTTGAGTGGAGAAGGGCCTTATCTGGCCTCCAGAGGAGATTCTCCTGGTTTTTCTCGAGTAGCAGAAGATTCCTCTCGAGTTACATCGGAGACTCCAGGGACCCACCCCTGAGCACTCCAGAAAAGCCAGGCTCCACGTGAGTTCCGAGGGACCTCTGGGAACTCCTTCCCAGTCGGGGCCAGTTACTAAATCCTCGTCTGGAGCCTGAGGATTCCTCTCCATTGCTGATGTGAATCGTGGGGTACCTCTGGAGGCTCCCCAGGGGAGACAGGTCTCGTCTCGAGTGGAGACATGCACATCCACTTTCCTCCCAAGCTGTAGCCACAGGGTCAGGCTTCCCATTAAGGTGAGATAGGGGTCTGGAGCTTTCCCTCTAGGCTTTCCCACAGGGGTGAAACACGTGCCACCGTGGTGGGAGCCAATCCTCGGGGTGACAGTCAATGCGGGGCAGGGCCACCAGGTTCCTATGGAGTGGACAGGGACATCGGGGATCTCTTGGAATGGTGGTACGACTCCCTGAGTTCCTCTCGACACTCCTATGGAGAGCGCCTCCTCTTGAGATGCGACGGGACCGGCGGGAATCTTTCCCCGACGAAGCAGGAAAAGGAATCATTATCTCGAGGGGAGGAGGGGGAAAAGGGGCTCCTCTTGAGTTGTGGCGGGATCCTCGGTGTTCCTCTCAGGTAGAGAAGTGTATGTTGGGATATTCATGAGTCGCTGCAAAGGTGTAAAGGAACCCGTCGAGGTTCATGAGGGATGGGGTGAGATCCTGTGAGATGCTGCAGAGGACAACCGCCTTATCTCACCAGGAGGTGAGATCCTCCTGGTTTTCCTTGACTTGGGGCATGTTCTTCTCGAGTTATGACCGGGACCCCAGGGACCCACCACCATGCCCTCCGGAAAGGCCAGGCTTCACGCGAGTTGCAAGGGGCCTCTGGAGATTCCTTCGCAGTCCGAATCAGTTCATAAGTCCTTGTCTGGAGCCTAAGGATTCCTCTCCATTGCTGACGTGCATCGTGGGGTTCCTCTGGAGGCTCCCGAGGGGAGTCAGGTCTCATCTCGATTGGAGACGTGAACGTTCCATTTCCTCCTGATCTGTAGCGACAGGGTTATTCTTCCTTTCGAGGTGACACAGGTCTGGGGTTTTCCCTCGAGGCTTTCCCGCAGGGTTGAAACATGTGCCACCACGGTGTAAGTCAATCCTCGGGGTGACACTCGATGTGGCACAGGGGCACCAGATTCCTCTTTAGTGGACAGAGACATCTGGGGGACTCTTGGAATGCTTGCACGACCCCCGGAGTTCCTTTAGACACTTCTGTGGAGAGCGTCTCCTCTTGAGTTGTGAAGGGACGGTGAAGAATCCTTCCCCCACGAAGTAGGGAAAGGAACCCTCATCTCAAGCAGATGAGTGGGAAAAGGGACTCCTCTTGAGTTGTGGCGGGACCCTCGGTGTTCCTCTTGAGTGGAGAAGTGTATGTCGGGATATTCTTGAGTCGCTGCAAGGGTGTGAAGGAACCGGTCGAGGTTCATGAGGGATGGGGTGACTTCCCCCGTGATGCCGCAGAGGACAAGGGCCTCATCTTGTCTGGAGGGGAGATCTTCCTGGTTTTTCCTGAGTTTCGGCAGGTTCCTCTCAAGTTATGACAGGTATCCTATGGACTCGCCCCGGTGCCCTCCGAAATTTCCAGGATCCGCGCGAGTAGCAAGGGGCCTCTGGGGATTACTTCGCAGTCAGGGCCGGCTAAAAGTCATTGTCTAGAGCCTGAGGATTCCTTTCCATTGCTGTCGTGGATCATGGGGTTCCTCTGGAGGCTCCCCAGGGGAGTCAGGTGTCGTCTTGAGTGGAGACATCCATGTCCGCTTTCCTTCTGAGCTGTAGCCGCAGGCTAATGCTACCCATTCAGGAGAAACAGGGATCTGGGGATTTCCCTCGTGGCTTTCCCACAGGGTTGAAACACGTGCCACCATGGTGTGAGCCAATCCTCGGGGTGACAGTTGAGGCGGCACAGGGACACCAGGTTCCTCTGGAGTGGACAGAGACATCTTGGGGTCTCTTGGAACGGTGGCACAAACCCCGGAGTTCCTCACAACACTCCTGTGAAGAGTGCCTACTCTTGAGATACGACAAGACCGTCAGGAAACCATCCCTGATGAAGCAGGGAAAGCAACCCTCATCTCGAGTGGAGAAGGGGAAAACGGAGCACCTCTTGAGTTGTGGCAGGGCCCTCCGTCTTCTGCTAAGGTAGAGAAGTGTATGTCAGTATATTCTTGAGTTGCTGCAATTTTGTGAAGGAACCCCTCGTTGTTTTGTGGGATGGGGTGACATCCCAGGAGATGTCGCAGAGGACAAAGGCCTCATCTTGCCTGGAGGGGAGATCCTCCTGGTTTTTCTTAAGTTGCTGCAGGTACCTCTCGAGTTACCACGGGGACCCCAGGGACTGGCCCCGGTGCCCTCCAGAAAGGCCAGGCTCGACACCAGTTGCCAGGGACCACTGGGGATTCCTTCGCAGTCGGGACTGGTTCTTAAGTCCTCTTTGGGAGCCTGAGGATTCCTCTCCATTGCTGACATGGATGGTGGGGTTCCTCTGGAGGCTCCGTTGGGGAGTCAGGTCTCATCTCGAGTGGAGAAAAGCACGTCCGCTTTCCTCCCGAGCTGTAACCGTAGGGTCAGGCTTCTCGTCGAGGTGACACAGGGGTCTGGGTTTTTCCTCGAGGCTTTCCCACAGGGTTGAAACGCGTGCCACGGTGGTTGGAGCCAATCCTTGGGGTGACAGTCAAGGCAGCGCAGGGCCACCAGGTTCCTCTGGAGTGGACAGAGACATCTGGGGGTCTCTTGAAAATGTGGCATGAACTCCAGAGTTCCTCTCGGCACTCATGTGGAAAGCGCCCGCCATCACTTGAGATGCGACAGGACCATGGAGAATCCTTCCCTGATGAAGCAGGGAAAGGAACCCACATCTTGAGCAGAGGAGTTGGAAACAGGGCTCCTCTTTATTTGTGGCAGGACACTCGGTGATCCTCTCGAATAGAGAAGTGAATGTCGGGATATTCTTGAGTCACAGAAAAGGTGTCAAGGAACAAGTTGAGGTTCATGAGCGATGGGGTTACTTCCAGCGAGATGCCGCAGAGGACAAGGGCCTCATCTCGCCTGGAGGGGAGATCTTCCTGGTTTTCCTCGCGTTGTGGCAGGTTCAACTCGAGTTATGACAGGGACAACATGGACCCGTCCCCGTGCCCTCCAGAAAGGCCAGGCTCCACGCGAGTTGGGAGGGGCCTCTGGGGATTCCTCTGCAGTTGGGACCAGCTCCTCAGTCCTGGTCTGGAATCTGAGGATTCTTCTCCATTGCTGATGTGGATGGTGGTGTTCCTCTGGAGGCTCCTCAGGTGAGTCCAGTCTTGTCTCAAGTGGATATGTGCATGTCCGCTTTCCTCCTGGGCTGTAGCCGCAGTTTCAGGCTTCTTGTCGAGGTGACACAGGAGTCTGTGGCTTTCCCTTGAGACTTTCCCCCAGGGTTGAAACACGTGACACCGTGGTGTGAGCCAATCCTCCGGATGACAGTCGAGGCGGTGCAGCGCCACCATGATAATCTGGATAGGGCAGAGACATCTGGGGGTCTCTTGGATTGGTGACACTACCCCCGGAGTTCCTTGTGACACTCCTGTGGAGAGTGCCTCCTCTTGAGATGAGAAGGGACCATTGGGAATCCTTCCCCAACGAAGCAGGGAAAGAAACCCTCATCTCGAGCGGAGAAGGGGGAAACGGGGTTCCCCTTGAGTTGTGGCATGATCCTCGGTGTTACTCTCGAGTAGAGAAGTGTATGTTGGGATATTCTTGAATAGCTGCAAGGATGTGAAAGAACAAGTCGAGGTTCATGAGGGATGGGGTGGCTTCCCACAGGACGCCCCAGTGGAGAAGGGCCTTATCTCGCCTGGAGGGGAGATCCTCCTGGTTTTTCTAGAGTTAAGGCAGTTTCCTCTCGAGTTACGACGAAGACCCCAGAGACCCGCCCCAGTGCCCTCCTGAAAGGCAAGGCTCCACGCAAGTTGTGAGGGGCCTCTGGGGATTCCATCGCAGTCGAATACAGCTCCTAAGTCCACGTCTGGAGCCTGAGGATTCCTCTCCATTGCTGTCATGGATCGTGGGGTTCCTCTGGAGGCGCCCCAGGGGAGTCAGGTCTCGTCTCGAGTGGGATGTGCACGTCCGCTTTCCTCCCGAGCTGTAGGCACAGGGTCAGGCTTCCAGTCGAGGTGACACAGGGGTCTGGGACTTTCCCTTGAGGCTTTCCCACAGGATTGAATCACGTGCCACCATGATGTGAGCCAATTCTCGGGGTGACAGTTGAGGCGGCCCAGGGCCACTAGGTTCCTATGGAGTGGACAGAGACATCTGGTGGTATCTTGAAATGATGGCACGACCCTCGGAGTTCCTCTCGACACTCCTGTAGAGAGCATCTCCTCTTGGGATGCGATAGGACCTTCGAGAATCCTTTCCTGACGAAGCAGGGAATGAACCCTCATCTCGAGTGGAGGAGGTGGTAATGGGGCTCCTCTTGAGTTGTGGCAATACTCTTGGTGTTCCTCTCGAGTAGAGAAGTGTAGGTCGGGATATTCTTGAGTCGCTGCAAGGGTGTGAAGGCACAAGTCGAGGTTCATGACGGATGGGGTGACTTCCCGTGAGATGCCCCAGAGGACAAGGGCCTCATCTGGACTGGAGGGGAGATCCTCCTGGTTTTCCTCGAGTTGAGGCAGGTTCCTCTTGAGTTACCAAGGAGACACCAGGGACCCACCCCGGTGCCCTCCTGAAAGGCAATGCTCAACGTGAGTTGTGAGGGGCCTCTGGCAATACCTTCGTAGTCGGGGACAGCACCAAAGTCCTTGTCTGGAGCCTGAGAATTCCTTTCCATTGATGACGTGGATTGTGGGATTCCTTGGAGGGTCCACAAGGGAGTCAGATATCGTTTTGAGTGGAGACAGCCATGACCGCTTTCCTCATGAGCTGTAGCCGCAGGGTAAGTCTACCCATCAAGGAGACACATAGGTGTGGGGATTTCCCTCGAGGCTTTCCCACAGGGTTGAAACACGTGCCACTGTGGTGGGAGCCAATCCTCAGTGTCAGTCGAGGTGGCACAGGGCCAACAGGTTTCTCTGGAGTGGACAGAGACATCTGGGGGTCTCTTGGAACAATGTCAGGGAACCCGGAGTTCCTCTCGACACTCCTGTGGAGAGGCCCTCCTCTTTAGATGGGACGCAACGTCACAAATCCATCCCCTAAAAAGCAGGGAAAGGAACCTTCATCTCAAGCAGAGGAGGAGGAAATGGAAAACCTTTTGAGTTGTGGTGGGACTCTCGGTGTTCCTCTCGAGTAGAGAAGTGTCTGTAACAATATTCTTGAGCCGCTAGAAGGGTTTGAAGGGACCCATCGATGTTCATGAATATTAGGGTGACTTCCCATGAGATGCCGCAGAGGACAAGGGACTCATTTTGCCTGAATTGGAAATCCTCCTGGTTTTTCTCGAGTTTCTGCAGTTTCCTCTCGAGTTACGATGGGGACCCCAGGGACCTGCCCCTGTGCCCTCTGGAAATGCCAGGCTCCACGCGAGGTGCAAGGGGCCTCTGGGGGTTCCTTTGCAGTTGTGGCCGGGTCCTAAGTCCTCGTCTGGAGCCTGAGGATTCCTCTCCATTGCTGACGTGGATTGCAGGGTTCCTCTGGAGGCCCCTGAGGGGAGTCAGGCCTCGTCTCGAGTTGAGACGTTCACGACCGCTTTCCTCCCGAGCTGTAACCGTAGGGTCAGGCTTTCCGTCGAGGTGACACAGGGGTCTGGAGTTTTCCCTCGAGGCTTTCCCATAGGGTTGATACACGTGCCACCCTGGTGTGAGCCAATCCTCGGGGTGAGAGTTGAGGTGGCTCAGGGCCACCAGGTTCCTCTGGAGTGGACAGAGACATCTGTGGGTCTCTTGGAATGGTGGCGTGAACCCCGGAGTTCCTCTAGACACTCCTGTGGAGAGCACCACCTCTTGAGATGCGACTGGACCTTTGGGAATCCTTCCCCGATGAAGCACGGAAAGGAACCCACATCCTGAGAGGAAGAGAAGAAAACGGGGCTCCTCTTGAGTTGTGGCAGGACCCTCGGTGATCCACTCAAGTAGAGAAGCGTATGTCAGGATATTCTTGAGTCACTGCAAGGGTGTCAAGGAACAAGTCGAGTTTCATGAGCGATGGGGTGATTTCCAGCGAGATGCCGCAGAAGACAAGGGCCTCATCTCGCCTGGAGGAGAGATCTTCCTGGTTTTTCCCCCGTTGTGGCAGTTTCCTCTGGAGTTAAGATGGGGACCCCAGGGACCCGCCCCCGTGCCCTGCAGAAAGGCCAGACTTCTCGCGAGTTGCGAGGGGCCTCTGGGGATTCCTTTGCAGTCGGGTCTGGCCCCTAAGTCCTCATCTGGAGTCTGAGGATTACTCTCCATTGCTGACGTGGATTGTGGGGTTCCTCTGGAGGCTCAAGGGGGAGTGAGGTCTCTTCTCGAGTGGAGACATGCAGGTCCGCATTCCTCCCAAGCTGTAGCCACAGGGTCAGGCTTCTCGTCCACATGACACGGGGGTCTGGGGCTTTTCCTCGAGCTTTCCCACAGGGTTGAAACACGTGCCTCCATTGTGTGAGCCAATCTTCGGGGTGACAGTCTAGGTGGTGCAAGGACACCAGATTCCTCTGGAGTGGACAGACATCTGGGGATCTCTTGGAACACTGACATGACCCTCGGAGTTCCTCTCCACACTCCTGTGGAGAGCACCTTCTCTTGAGATGCAACAGTACCTTCAGAAATCCTTCCCCGATGAAGCAGGGAAAGGAACCCTCATCTCGAGCGGAGGAGGGGAAAACAGAGCTCCTCTTGAGTTGTGTTGGGGCCCTCGGTGTTTTTCTAAGGTAGAGAAGTTTATGTTGGGATATTCTTGAGTTGCTGCAATTGTATGAAGGAATCCCTCATTTTTATGAGGTATGGGGTGACATCCCACGAGATGCCACAAAGGACAAGGGTCTCATCTCGACTGGAGGGGAGATCCTCCTGGTTTTTCTCGAGTTGCCGCAGGTTCCTCTCAAGTTACAACGGGGACCCCAGGGACCGACCCATGTGCCCTCCGGAAAGGCCAGGCTCCACGAGAGAAGCCAGGGGCTTCTGGGGAATCCTTCGCAGTCGGGACCAGCTCTTAAGTCCTTGTATGGAGCCTGAGGATTCCTCTCCGTTGCTGACGTGAATCGGGGGTTCCTCTGGAGGCTCCCCTGGGGAGTGAAGTCTCGTCTCGAGTGGAGAAAAGCATGTCCACTTTCCTCACGAGCTCTAACCATAGGGTCAGGCTTTCCTTCGAGGTGACACATGGGTCTGGGTTTTTCCCTCGAGGATTTCCCACAGTGTTGAAACACATGCCACCGTGGTGTGAGCCAATCCTTGCTGTGACAGTCGAGGCAGCGAAGGGCCACCATGTTCCTCTGGAATGGACAGAGACATCTGGGGATCTCTTGGAATGCTGGCATGACCCCTGGAGTTCCTCTCGACACTCCTGTGGAGAGTGCCACCTCTTGAGATGGGGCAGGACTGTTGGGAATCCTTCCCCGACGAAGCAGGGAAAGGAACCCTCATCTCGAGGGGAGGAGGGGAAATCGGGGCTCCTCTTGGGTTGTGGCAAGACCCTCTGTTTTCTTCTCGAGTAGAGTATTGTATGTCGGGATATTCTTGAGTTGCTGCAGGGTGTGAAGGAACAAGTCGAGGTTCATGACGGATGGGGTGACTTCCCACGAGGTGCCACAGAGGACAAGGGCCACATCTCGCTTGGAGGGGATATCATCCTGGTTTTTCTCAAGTTGTGGCAGTATCCTCTCGAGTTATGAAGGGACCCCAGGGACACACCCCCATGCACTCCAGAAAGGCCAGGCACCATGCGAGTTTTGCAGGGCCTCTGGGGATTCCTTCAGAGTTGGGATTGGCTTCTAAGTCCTCATCTGGAGCCTGAGGATTCCTCTTCATTGCTGATGTGGATCTTGGGGTTCCTCTGGAGTCTCCCCAGGGGAATCAGGTCACGTCTCGAGTGGAGACATGCACTTCTGCTTTCCTCCCAAGCTGTAGCCACAGGGTCAGGCTTCCCATTGAGGTGACACAGGAGTCTTGGGCTTTCACTCAAGGCTTTTCCAGAGGGTTGAAACACGTGCCAACGTGGTGTGAGCCAATCCTCGGGGTGACAGTCGAGGCGGCGCAGGGTCACCAGGTTCCACTGGAGTGAACATAGACATCTGGGGATCTCTTGGTATGGTGGCGCGACCTAGGGAGTTCCTCTCGACACTCCTGTGGAGATCACCTCCTCTTGAGATGCGACGGGACAGTCGGGAATCCTTCCCTGACGAAGCAGGGAGAGGAACCCTCATCTTGAGCACAGGAGGGGTAAACGGTGCTCCTCTTGAGTTGTGGCGGGACCTTTGGTGTTCCTCTTGAACCCGGCGAAGTTCATGAGGGATTGAGTGACTTCCTGCGAGATGCCACAGAGGACAAGGGCCTCATTTCTGCTGGAGGCGAGATCCTCCTGGTTTTTCTTGAGTTGCAGCAGGTTCATCTCGAGTTACGACGGGGACACCAGTGACCTTCCCGGTACACTCCAGAAAGGCCAGTCTCCACCCGAGTGGCGCAGGGCCTCTGGGGATTCCTTCCAAGTCGGGAACGGTTCCTAAGTCTTCGTCTGGAGTCTGAGGATTCCTCTCCATTGCTGACGTGGATCGTGGGGTTCCTCTGGAGGCTCCTTAGGGGAGTCAGGTCTCATCTCGAGTGGAGATGTGCAGGTCCGCTTTCCAACCAAGCTGTAGCTGCAGGTCTAGTCTTCCCATCGAGGCAACACAGGCTTCTGGGTCTTTCCCTTGAGGCTTTCCCACAGGATTGAAACACGTGCTACTGTGGTGTCGGCAAGTCCGCGGGNCTCATCTTGAGTGGAGACGTGCAGGTCCGCTTTCCAACCGAGCTGTAGCTGCAGGTCTAGTCTTCCCATCGAGGCAACACAGGCTTCTGGGTCTTTCCCTTGAGGCTTTCCCACAGGATTGAAACACGTGCTACTGTGGTGTCGGCAAGTCCGCGGGGTGACAGTCGAGGCGGTGCAGGGTCACCAGGTTCCTCTGTAGTGGACAGAGACATCTGGGGGTCTCTTGGAATGGTGGCACAACCTAGGGAGTTCCTCTCGACACTCCTGTGGCGAGTGCCTCCTCTTGAGATGCAACGGGACCGTCGGGAATCCTTCCCTGAAGAAGCAGGGAAAGAAACCGTCATATCTAGGGCAGGAGGGAGAATCGGGGCTCCTCTTGAGTTGTGGCGGGACCTTCGGTGTTCCTCTCGAGTAGAGAAATGTATGTCGGCATATTCTTGAGTCGCTGCAAGGGTGTGAAGGAACCTATGGAAGTTCATGATGGATGGGGTGACTTCCCGCGAGATGCCGCAGAGGACAAGGGCTTAATTTCCGCTGGAGGTGAAATTCTCCTTGTTTTTCTCGAGTTGTGGCAGGTTTGTCTAGAGTTATGATGCGGACCCCAGGGACCCTCCCCTGTGCCCTCTGGAAAGGCCAGTCTCCACCGAAGTTGCACAGGGCCTCTGGGGATTCCTTCACACTCGGGAACAGCTCCTAAATCTTTTTCTGGAGTCTGAGGATTCTTCTCCATTGCTGATGTGGGTCGTGGGGTACCTGTGGAGGCTCCCAAGGGGAGTCAGTTCTCATTTCGAATGGAGACGTGCACGTCCGCTTTCCTCCCAAGCTGTAGCAGCAGGGTCAGGCTTCCCTTCGAGGCAACACAGAGGTATGGGGCTTTCCCTCAAGGCTTTCCCACAGGGTTGAAACACGTGCCACTGTGGTGTGAGCCAATCCTCGGGGTGACAGCCAAGACAGTGCAGGGCAACCAGGTTCCCCTGGAGTGGACAGAGACATCTGAGGGACTCTTGAAACAGGAGGAATGTCCCCCGGAATTCCTCTCAACACTCCTGTGGATAGCGCCACCTCTTGAGATGCGATGGGACCTTCGAGAATCCTTCCTCGATGAAGCACAGAAAGGAAACCTCATCTCGATTGGAGAAGGGCGAGACAGGGCTCCTCTTGAGTTGTGGTGGGACCCACGGTCTTCCTCTCAAGGAGAGAAGTGTATGTCGCGATAATCTTGAGTCGCTGCAAGGGTGTGAAGGAACCCGTGGAGGTTCATGAGGGATGGGGTGATTTCCCGTGAGATTCCGCAGAGGACAAGGGCCTCATCTCCCCTGGAGGGGAGATCCTCCTGGTTTTTCTAGAGTTGTGGCAGGTTCCTCTCTAGTTACGACGTGGACCCCAGGCACCCGACCCTGTGCCCACTTGAAAGACCACGCACCACGCGAGTTGCGAGGGGACTCTGGGGATACCTCTGCAGTCAGGGCCAGCTCCTAAGTCCTCGACTGGAGCCTGAGGATTCCTCTCCATTGATGACGTGGATCATGGAGCTCCTCTGGACGCTCCAAAGAAGAGTCAGGCCTTGTGTCCAGTGGAGACCTGCATGTCTGCTTTCCTCTTGAGCTGTAGCCACAGGGTCAGACTTTCCGTCGAGGTGACACAGGGGTCTGGGGCTTTCCCTCAAGGCTTTCCCACAGGGTTGAAACACGTGCCACCATGGTGGGAGCCAATCCTCGGGGTGACATTTGAAGCTCTGCAGGGCCCACCAGGTTCCCCTGGAGTGGGGGTCTCTTGGAACAGGTGGCATGACCCCCGGAGATCCTCTTGACACTCCTGTGGAGAGTGCCTCCTCTTGAGATGAAACAGGACCATCAGGATTCCTTCCCCAACGAAGCAGGGCAAGGAACCCTCATATCATCTGGAGTGGAGCACAGGGACATGGTGCTCCTCTTGAGTTGTGACGGGACCCTCGGTGTTCCCCTTAAGTAGAGAAGTGTATGTTGGGATATTCTGGAGTCGCTGCAAGGGTGTGAAGGAACCCATCGAGGTTCATGAGTGATGGGGTGACTTCAGGGTGAGATACCGTAGAGGACAAGGTCCTGATCTCACCTGGAGGGGAGGTCCTCCTTGTATTTCTTGAGTTGTGGCAGATTCCTCTCCAGTTACGATGGATACCACAGGGACCTGCCCATGTGCCCAATGGAAAGGCAGGCTCCACGCGAGTTTCACGGAGCCTCTGGGATTCCTTCGCAGTCGGGGCCGGCTCCTATGTCCTCGTTTGGAGCCTGAGGATTCCTCTCCACTGCTGACATGGATTGTGGGGTTCCTCTGGAGGCCCCCAAGGAGAGTCAGGTCTCGTCGCAAGTGGAGACATGCACGTCAGCTTTCCTCCCAAGCTGTACACGCAGGGTCAAGCTTCCCGTCGAGGTGACACAGGGGTCTGGGGCTTTCCCTCGAGGCTTTCCCACAGGGTTGAAACACGTGCCACCGTGGTGGGATCCAATCCTCGGGGAGACAGTCGAGGCGGCACAGGGCCACTAGGTTCCTCTGGAGTGGACGGAGACATCTGGGGGTCTCTTGGAACAGGTGGCACAGCCCCCGGAGTTCCTCTCGACACTCCTGTGGAGAGCGCCTCCTCTTGAGATGGAACTGACCATTGGGTATCCTTCCCGGAAGAATCAGAGAAAGGAACCCTCATCTCTAGCGGAGCAGGGGGACACGGGGCTCCTCCTTAGTTGTGGCAGGACCCACGGTGTTCCTCTCAAGTAGAGAAGTGTATGCCGGGATATTCTTGAGTCGCTGCAAGGGTGTGAAGGAATCCGTCGAGGTTCATGAGGGATGGGGTGACTTCCCGCCAGATGCACAGTGGACAAGGGCCTCATCTCGCCTGGAGGGGAGATCCTCCTGGTTTTTATCGAGTTGCAGCAGTTTCCGCTTAGTGTACGATGGGGAACCCAGGGACCTGCCCCTGTGCCCTCCGGAAAGGCCAGGCTCCGCGCGAGTTGTGAGGGGACTCTGGGAATTCCTTCGAAGACGGGACCGGCTCCTATGTCCTCGTCTGGAGCTTCAGGATTCCTCTCCACTGCTGACGTGGGTAGTGGGGTTCCTCTGGAGGCTCCCCAGGGGAATCAGGTCTCGTCTTGAGTGGAGATGTGCACATCCGCTTACCTCCCAAGCTGTAGCCACAGGGTCAGGCTTCTGGTCAAATTAAGACAGGGGTCTCAGGCTTCCCCTCGAGGCTTTCCCACAGGGTTGAAACACGTGCCACGGTGGTGGGAGCCAATCATAGGGGTGACAGTCGAGGCGGCACAGAGCCACCAGGTTCCTCAGGAGTGGACAGAGACGTCTGGGGGTCTCTTGGAATGGTGGCACCACCCTCAGAGTTCCTCTAGACACTGTTGTCGAGAGCTCCTCCTCTTGAGATGCGACAGGATCATTGGGAATCCTTCCCCGATGAAGCAGGGAAAAGAACCCTCATCTCGAGTGGAGCAGGGGGATACGGGTCTCCTCTTGAGTTGTGGCGGGACCCTCGGTGTTCCTCTCGAGTAGAGAAGTGTATGTCAGGATATTCTTGAGTCACTGCAAGGGTGTGAAGGAATCCGTCGAGGTTCATGAGGGATGAGGTGACTTCACATGAGATGCTGCAGAGGACAAGAGCGTCATCATGCCTCGAGGGGAGATCCTCCTGGTTTTTCTCGAATTCAGTAGGTTCCTCTCGAGTTAAGACAGGTACAGCAGGGACCTGCCCTTGTGCCCTACAGAAAGGCCAGTCTCCATCCAAGTTGCCAGGGACCTCTGGGATTTCCTTCGCATTTGGGACCAGCTCATAAGTCCTTGTCTGTAGCCTGAGGATTCCTCTCCACTGCTGACGTGGATCGTGGGGTTCCTCTGGAGGCTCCCCAGGTGAGTCAGTTCTCATCTCGAGTGGATACATGCACGTCTGCTTTCCTCCCGAGCTGTAGCCTCAGAGTCAGTCTTCCCTTCAAGGTGACACAGGGGTCTGGGGCTTTCCCTAGAGGCTTTCCCACAGGGTTGAAACACGTACCACCGTGGTGGAAGCCAATCCTCGCGGTTAAAGCTGAGTCAGCGCAGGGCCACCAGCGTCCTCTGGAGTGGACAGAGATATCTGGGGGTCTCTTGAAACAGGTGGTACGACCCCCAGGGTTCCTCTCAACACTCTTGTGGAGAGCGCCTCCTCTTGAGATGCAACAGGACCATTGTGTTTCTTCCCTTTCCAAGCAGGGCAAGGAAAATTCATCTCGAGGATAGCAGGGGGACACAAGGCTCCTCTTGAGTTGTTGAGGGACACTCCGTGTTCCTCTCGAATAGAGAAGGGTATGTCGGGATAATCCGGAGTTGCTACAAGGGTGTGAAGGAACCCGTCAAGGTTCAGGAGGGATGGGGTGACTCTCTGAGAGATGCTGCAGAGGACAAGGGCCTCATTTCACCTGGAGGGGAGATCCTCCTGGTTTTTCTCGAGTTGCCACAGGTTCTTCTCGAGGTACCATGGGGCACCTAGGCACTCGACCCTGTGCCCTCCGGAAAGGCCAAGCCTTACGCGAGTTGCCAGTGGCCTCTGGGGATTCCTTAGTAGTTGAGGCCTGCTCCTAAGTCCTCGTTTGGAGCCTGAGGAATCCTCTCCACTGCTGACGTGGATCGTGGGGTTCCTCTGGAGGCTCCAAAGGGAATCAGTTCTCATCTTGAGTGGAGATGTGCACGTCCACTTTCCATCCAAGCTTTAGCCACAGAGTCAGGCTTCCCGTCGAGGTGACACAGTGGTCTGGGGCTTTCCCTAGAGGCTTTCCCACAAGGTTGAAAAACGTGCCACCGTGGTGGGAGCCAATCGTCGGGGTGAAAGCTGAGTCGGCGCAGGGCCACCAGGTTCCTCTGGAGTGGACAGAGACATATAGGGGTCTATTGGAACAGGTGGCATGACCCCTGGAGTTTCTCTCGACACTCCTGTGGAGAGTGCCTCCTCTTGAGATGCGATGGGACCGTCTGGAATCCTTCCCAGACCAAGCAGGGCAACGAACCCTCATATCATCTGGAGTGGAGCAGGGGGACACGGGGCTCCTCTTGAGTTGTGGTGGGACCTTTGGTGTTCCTCTCAAGTAGAGAAGTGTATGTCAGGATATTCTGGAGTCGCTGCAAGGGTGTGAAGGAACCCGTCGAGTTTCATGAGAGATGGCTTGACTTCCTGCGAGATGCCGTAGAGGACAAGGGCCTCATCTTGCCCGGAGGGGAATCCTCCTTGTATTTCTTAAGTTGTGGCAGGTTCCTCTCCAGTTATGACGGGGACCCAAGGGACCCTCCCCTCTGCCCTCTGGAAAGGCAGGCTCCACGCGAGTTGCCAGGAGCCGCTGGGGATTCCTTCGCAGTAGGGGCCGGCTCCTATGTCCTCATCTGGAGCCTGAGTATTCCTCTCCACTGTTGATGTGGATTGTGTGGTTCCTCTGGAGGCTCCCCAGGGGAGTCAGGTCTTGTCTCGAGTGGAGATGTGCACGTCCACTTTCCTCCCGAGCTGGAGCCCCAGAGTCAGTCTTCCCTTCGAGATGACACAGGGGTCTAGGGATTTCTCTAGAGGCTTTCCCACAAGGTTGAAAAATGTGCCACTGTGGTGGGAGCCAATCCTCGGGGTGAAAGCTGAGTTGGCGCAGGGCCACCTGGTTCCTCTGGAATGGACAGAGACATCTGGAGGTCTCTTGGAACAGGTGGCACGTCCCCCAGAGTTCCTCTTGACACTCCTGTGGAGAGCGACTCCTGCTGAGATGCAACAGGACCGTCGGGAATCCTTCCCCAGCGAAACAGGGCAAGGGACCCTCATCTTGGGCGGAGCAGGGGGACTCGGGGCTCCTCTTGAGTTGTGGTAGGACCCTTGGTATTCCTCTCGAGTAGAGAAGTGTATGTCAGGTTATTCTTGAGTCGCTGCAATGATGTGAAGGAATCCGTCAAGGTTCATGAGGGATGGGGTGACTTCCCACGTGATGCTGCAGAGGACAAGGGCCTCATCTCACCTAGAGGGGAGATCCTCCTTGTTTTTGTAGAGTTAAGGCAAGTTCCTCCCGAGTTAGGAAGGAGACCCCAGGCACCNAAGGAATCCGTCAAGGTTCATGAGGGATGGGGTGACTTCCCACGTGATGCTGCAGAGGACAAGGGCCTCATCTCACCTAGAGGGGAGATCCTCCTTGTTTTTGTAGAGTTAAGGCAAGTTCCTCCCGAGTTAGGAAGGAGACCCCAGGCACCTGCCCCTGTGCCATCCAGAAAGGCCAGTCTCCACGCGAGTTGCCAGGGGCATCTGGGGATAACTTTACAATCAGGGCCAGCTCCAAAGTCCTCTTCTGGAGCCTGAGGATACATCTCCACTGCTGACGGGGATTGTGGGGTTCCTCTGGAGGCTCCCCAAGGGAGGCAGGTCTCGTCTCGAGCAGAGACGTGCACATCCGCTTACCTCCCAAGCTGTAGCCACAGGGTCAGGCTTCTCGTCGAGGTGAGACAGGGGTCCGGGGCTTTCCCTCAAGGCTTTCCCACAGGGTTGAAACACGTGCCAC
>SJYV01014548.1:0-25300 GCA_006410875.1 Neotragus pygmaeus
CTGGTAGGCTGCAGTCCATGGGGTCGCGCAGAGTTGCACACGACTGAAGTGACTTAGCAGCAGCAGCAGCAGAGTTAGTCCTGAAGCAACTGAAAATTGATCCTTTTGTTTGATTTATTTTCTTACCATTAGTAAACAGTCGCCAATATATTTCACTTAGGCCATGTCAGTAATTCTGCTTATTCACCTGTGTCCATTTGCGAAGCTGCATTTTACCTTAAAAATGTTTTATGTGGGCCAACAGTTTTTCCTGAGGCAGACAAAATTAGGGCAGTATGTTTCAGAGGAAAATAGCAATTCACAATTAAAATTAGGGTCCATAATATAATATAACTAGACATAACCAAGTCCCACTTTCACCCCAGGAATTCATGGGAGGCTGTGTAATAACACAGCAGCAGGCTTTTAGCTTGGCTTTCCTCCTGAGCTACATGCAATCTTCTAAGAGACAAGCACGCAGACTGCAGCCTCGTGCCATAAGTCCAGTCTTCTTCGTGTATAAGTTGAAGCTTCTTTATGTACTTCCCCTCAACATCAGGAAAGGGAGAGAAGCAATTTCTTGGACTGCCGCTTTGTTGAAGGAGGTGGCATGTAACTCCACAGGCCAGTGGATGTAATGAAGAGGAAGGTAAGTTAGTTCATTCAAGGTTTTGTCACAGAGACTCCCTGGGGATCTGTGATACAAACCAGGCTACATGCCGAAAGGGACAGAGGGAGGCTGGGAAGAACTAGCTGTCAAGTACAGCCAAGCGCTAAGTACACAGATGAGCGTAGTACAAGGAAGAACTACTAGAGGAGTGCAGAGGGACTTCTCGTCCAAGGAATGCAAGAAGCATGAACAGATTCTGGTGTGGCCTCAGGAGTGCTTTACAAATAGGCTCGAGTCCAGAGGAGGGATAACTTGGGTTTGGAAAGGTGACAGTGGAAGTGGAATGTCACGGCATGTGGAGAGAACCACTCTGCTATTGTTCAGGGATCAACCCAAATACAGCTTCTTTCATGAAGCTTTTCTTCTCTTAAGGTGCAGAACCACCTCATCACCAGGCTTTTTATATCTCTTCTCTAGCCAGCAGCCTTTATAGCACACCGTTTTAGATTACTGAGGTCATTTTACTGCATGCCTGCCACAGTTCCCTTACCAGAGAGGGGACATCTCACAGCTGGAGTCATGTCTGATTCTTTTACGGAACCCCAGTATCCAGGACTCCAGCAAGAGTCAGTTTGCAAGAAAATCGGGCATGAATGAGAGAGGCAGTGAGGAGCACGGCTCGGAGATTTTGTTCTGGTCTTATTTTGAATTTTTATTCTAACTACCGGGTAAGATTTCCCTCACCAGGCAAGTCCTCTTTTCTGTCCTTTGGCCACGTGCTCTCCTGTGTTTGTGTGGAAGAGAAGCGGGAGGGCCGTCACACACAGAGCATAGCGCNGCTCGGAGATTTTGTTCTGATCTTATTTTGAATTTTTATTCTAACTACCGGGTAAGATTTCCCTCACCAGGCAAGTCCTCTTTTCTGTCCTTTGGCCACGTGCTCTCCTGTGTTTGTGTGGAAGAGAAGCGGGAGGGCCGTCACACACAGAGCATAGCGCATGGGGCACAAAAGGACTCGCACGGCACAAGGCCGCCCTTCACAAGGTCTTTGCAGAAGAGCAGCTCAGCAGTGCAGAAGCGATAAGGTCAAGTTTCTTTTTTCTATTATAAAGACATTTTAAAACCCATTAAAGTTAGGGCCAGAAAAAAAACATGAAATATTACCTTACTAATAAACATAAAAAACTAGGAGTTTGGGATTAAAATAAACTCACTACTGTAGGTGGGGCTAGTGGTAAAGAACCCCACCCCCACCCCCGCCAGTGCAGGAGACATAAGAGACCTGGGTTTGATCCCCGGGTCAGGAAGATCCCCTGGAGGAGGGCATGGCTTCCCACTCCAGCATGCTTGCCAGGGGAATCCCATGGACAGAGGAAGCTGCTGAGCTACGGTCTGTGGTGTTGCAGAGTCAGACACAATGGAAGCGACTTGGCACACACTTATATAAAATAAACAATAAGGACCTACTGTGTAGCCCAGGGAACTATATTCTGTATCTCGTAATAACCTATAATGGTAAATAATCTGAAAAGAATCTAAAAATGAGTTTATATGTTACTACTCTCCACTTGAAACTAACACAACATGGCAAGTCAACTATATTTCAATAATTAAAAAAACAACTAAAGCTAGTTCAGCTCAATATTTTTAGGATATGTCATTTCCTTAGATACTCCATTTCCAGGGGGACTATACAGAATCTGCACTAAAATATTTTAAAGGTTTAATTTTTCTAATGAATGTTTACTAAATATATTCAGAGAAAACGGCAAAATTATGAAGAGAGAGCTAGAACCGAGCAACTGTGACTATATTAGATATGAATATTTCACAAAGTATAAGTTCCTAAAGGATTGGCACTACATCTGAAAGTAGGCAGATAAAATTGCAGCTACCTGTTGAATAAGTGCCTTTGGAAGTGGAGAGCTTAAGGACATATGTGAAGCCAGATTCTGTTTCATCAGCTATGACCCATGTCTAATTAATGCTCTGTTTTTAGAGCTAAACTCATTTTCCTTTCCCTGAAGGCAAATATGTGCCAGGAAATGAGGTACAGCGCTATCTGAGGTCCAATACGCGGTAATATTTGAGCTGCTCATCAGTCACAGCGTCTTCCTTTGAAAGCACTTGACAGTTTCCTGCCTCATACCAGCCTGGAAACAGGCAAGCTTTCTGGATGGAGAATCTGCTTTTCTGTACATCTGAGCAATGACCAGCTGCACAACCCTCATATTCACATTAAGCCTAAGTAGTCTTTATATGTAAAGTGACACTGTGTCTCTGCATGGCATGCTTTTTTTTTTTTTTTTCAGTTAGGCATTGGTAAATTTCCTCCTCAAAAGATAACAGCACTGACTAGAAATGACTTAGCCCAGACATATTTGTGGTTATTGAAATAAGAGGTAACAATATAAATAAAATGTCCTTTGGTTTACCATCTCATTTGTGGTTGATGAAGATACTCTTTAGATTCCGGAAATTAAAGTGACTCTATTTGCAGCAACTGATTTATAAAATCAGAATCTTGACAGTTTAATAGCCGTGACCATGAATGTGGACTCTCTCCAGTTAGAGGCTGCTTCTGGCCAGCACCCCTTGGCAGAGTCTTCTTCATTTAGAGTTGAATGAAAATTAAAATTTTCCTTTGAAAAATTTTCACCAATTTTGGCAGGCTCCCTCTCTCCTGGAAAATCATTCTCAGGTCATCTCTGTCCACACTGTGCCTTGCATTGATGAGTATGTTTTTCTCTTACTTTGCTTTGTTTTTACAATGGTTTAAAGAGTCAGGCATGCCAAATCCCTAGCACAGGACCCGATATTTACTAGGTGCTCAGTTTCTTGCTGCTGTAACTAACGAAGTCTTTCTGCGTGGATTAGGAATGGGCCTTTGGTTCTATTTTCAATTAAATACACTTGACTTTAGCTTCCAAATTCTTGCTGTGCCACTTATTATGTTGACACATTGAACCAGTCAGTTACAGTTTCTTTCAGCCTCAGTTCCTCAGCTCTAAGTGGGCAAACTCACATCATTTCACAGGGTGCTGTTAGGTTTGCAAATGTGCTCAATGGCTAAGTCTTGTCTGACTCTTTGTGACCCCATGGAGTGCAGCATGCAGGCTCCTCTGTCCATAGGATTTCCCAGGCAAGAATACCTGATGGAGTAGGTTGCCATTTCCTCCTCTACGGGATCTTCCAGACCCCGAATCAAACCAGGGTCTCCTGCATTGACAGTCAGATACTTTACTGCTGAGCCATCTGGGAAGCTGTGAGGTTAAACAAGATGCTAAATGCAATAAAGATAATGCTTTGGATTCTGTGAAGTACAGTACACATTATACTTACTAGCATTGAAAAGAAGAGAAATCCAGATCTCCCAATGAATTCTTTCCCTTTGTTATCTACTCCCATTTCATCAGTAAATGATGGGCCCCTCCTAGAGAGTGATAGCATAAATGAAAAGAAAGATCTTAGGAGCCAACCCACTGTGGAAATGGCGTCCCTGTCTTTCTTGGACCCCTGGAGAGGAGCACCACAGACATGCTGATTCTCAGGAGGGGGGCTCCCCAGTCCTCTCCTGCTTCTTGGCCCAAATTTCTGGCACCATCCCTCCTCTTCCTGCTGCTGGCTCTTTGAACAGGCTGTCCAGGCATTTTAAGTTTGGCAACCAGTGCAATAAATTGCTTCTTCTTAAAATAACTCAAATCACTTGATTTGGCTTGCCACTAAGACTTTTCCCCCTGGATTCATTCTGTAGAAACAGAATGGGGAAATGTAAATGTCCACATAGACCAGGCCCACTTCCATCTTCTGTTCTGTACAAACCCCCATATAGTCAGGAACCCAAGTGTTGCCCTTTCTAGAACAGCTGACCCTGCCCAAAATTCTTAGCACTAACGCCTAAGACCTTCTAAGGATTGAATGGAACCCCTGGAAAATTTATATTTGCTGAGGTATGTAAGCTATCCTCATGTAAATTCCTGTAGGGGTTAAGCCCTAATGATTGAGGAAGATATAAAATGGAAAAATTAGATATAACTGGAGAGGATTGCACTTGACATAATTCCCTAGCAACCTCCCAGTTTTCAAGGCAATATTTATTTTATATGTAGTACATTTCAAAGTAATGCTTTTAATGTTATTGCTATGTAACAGGCTAATTTTCTTAGTAACACATGTAGCTCAAAGAAGATCTATAAGACTGAAAAACACAAGTTGTCAGTAATTGCAAAGTGCGAGGTTAATTATATTTTGAGCTAGAAATGTTTACCTTTTCTGATTGGTTCTACTGCTATTATATTTATGAGCCACACTACCTCTCTGAAACCTTGTTTTGATCTCTGTAGAAAAGAATATATTAGCCTGAGTTGTTTTTATATGTTCCTTTTGTCCATATGGCTTCCATCTACATTGCTCCTATGTAGTTAGCTTCATTATTCAAACATTTATTCTGAAATACAGTAGGATTTTCACTTTCCTTCTGCTGGGGCACTGAATGTTCTCAATTCCTTCAAATTAAAGCAGACTTCCTCATTCAAAAGGGACCTTCCCAAGGCCTTCGAGAATCCTCAGTGGATTCATTTCAAGGAACATTTCATTTCTTCTCTCCACCAAACAGTCATCTAGAACTGAAAACTTTAACTGAACTNAAGCAGACTTCCTCATTCAAAAGGGACCTTCCCAAGGCCTTCGAGAATCCTCAGTGGATTCATTTCAAGGAACATTTCATTTCTTCTCTCCACCAAACAGTCATCTAGAACTGAAAACTTTAACTGAACTCTTCAGACCCTTAACATTTCTAGATATGTGAGCTTAAGTCATTTGTAGGTATATAGCTTTAAAGACATAAAATAAGTCCAAACCTTTATTGCGTTATAATCATTTGCTAGTAAACTAAATCAGCAAAACTGCCTCAGTGATGATAAAATTTGCAGACACGTGGCCATGGCTGAAGAGGAAGATGAAATGTGTTATGCAGAGTGGAAGGTGGCCAGCAGCTCTGGACGGTGACCCTGAGTCCTGGGGTGTATTTGCTAGGTATCAGAGAAGATGGTCTGCCCTCGGACTGCTTAGATTCCAACATCACTTCTTCCCTGAATGTGCACAGTGGTAGAGGCATCTTCCTTTATTATATGTCCATTTCCATTCTTCTACTCTGAATACATGTTTTTGCAGCTAAGCAGACCTCTCCTACTAAATTCACAGCATGGAACACTTCTGAAAACTCTAAACTAAATTTTACTTGTGAAAAAGGTCAGCCCAGTAGTCTTACTGGTTGCTTCACAGAAATACGTATACAAAGGCTTTTGGCTTATTCCAATGTCACTGTTCAGTTAAAGGCTTGTTTTTCTTTTTAAACGTAACCAGATAATGACTTATACCATTTTAATAAACACTTTATATCTCATTTACACCAAGTGTAGCTCTATCTGAAATGGTTCCATGGATCACTTTTTTTGCTTCTACAGTATTTATATAGTTGTTCCTATTGTGTAAATCTGAGCTATCTTCTGATACTTTTTTTTAGGGCAATGTTACATTGATAGAAAAATTGAGCAGAAAGTAAAGAGTTCTTGCATGCCTCCCCTTGTCTGCACACAATTTTCCTTTGAACATCTTGCATTTGTGTAGTATGTTTATTTAACTGATGAACTGTTATTAATAAAGTATCAACTGAAGTCCATGGTTTACACTAGGGTTTATGTTTTGTGTAGTTCAGTCCTATGGCTTTTGACAGGTGTCAGTATCATACATGCAACATTATGATATCAGTAACAGTATCATACAGATTATCTTCTCTGTTCTCAAAATGCCCTGTACACCTATTTGTCCCTTTCTCTCACCTCTCCCTTCCCCACAGTGATTCCTGGCAACCAATTATCGTTTTGCTGTCTTTATAGTGTTACCTTTGCTAATACTGTCTGTTTACTTTTCAAAACTGTTATGTTTTCTGGCTAAGACTTATATTATTCCTTTCATTTTCATCACTGAACTAATGCAAGATTTTCCTTTCAAGAAAGATATAAATTTACACCAAAAGTTATTGCTAAGATAGCAAACACATAGAATAATAACAACCAGCCTGAGTTATTGGTTTTAGAGACCACCTTTTGGAGACCACCTATGATGTCAAAATCTCAGCTTCTCTGTATACCATTGCCAAATCGAATCTCAGAGACAGAGTTTTGGGTGAGGTGAAAAAAGGACTGTTTTATTACTTTGCCAGGCAAAAGGGGGCAGAGTAGGCTCGTGCCCTCAAAACTGTATCCTAACTTGGAGAAGATAGAGGTTTTTACAGTAGTGGTTCAAAGAGGACATGATCAGTTCATGGACATTCCTCTGATTGGCTGGTGGTGAGGTAAAGAGTCTGTATCATCAACCTTCAGGTCCAGCTGGTCTGGGGTCTGCATGCTTGTGGGCAGCATGCCATTGTTAATCATTAACTTCTCCCACCTAGAGGGAGTTTCAGTATCTCCAAAATGGCTCAAAGATACTGTTGAGTATATCTGTTGATGGGGAACTAGGAGCCGGCCCCAAGGCTGCTCCTGACTGTTTCTCCTTGGTCTCACGTCTCCTCCCTTCCCTGATTAATAACTGTTTGAATCTGCCCATTGGAACTCAGGGAAGGTCCTAGAGGCTGAATGAAGGCTGTTTCTTGTGGTCAAAGAAGTGGGCAATACAAAAAGATTTTGTGCCCAGGGAGCTGCCTGGTATCATTGAGGCCTAGTAAGCTTGCTCAGGGCCTCTCTTGCATATTAGCACTGGAAGCCGAAGAGTCGAATTTATCCCTTAACAACATGATAAATTGCTGTGCACATGGGCTCTTGGGAGGCCTCACGATCCTGAGGGTAAATCCACATGCACCAAAGGTAAACTGAAGCCCCAGGCTAGAGAGAGTCCCGGAGGCTGCTTTCCCTAGCAAGATCACACAAGTTTCAATGCTGTTCTGCACTCCCAAGGCTAAGCTGCATTCCTAAATCAGTTATTAAAAGTGTCAGTGACTCGAACTAGACCTCTTAAAACAGGAACAGGTAGAAATTAGAATCCTCTCAACAAAGTTTAGCTCTCGACTCAACTCTCTTTGCCTTGAGAAGATACAAACACCTGCTTTTCTACCTCCTTGCATGTTGTGTGGTGGTTTACGTTTCTCATAAACCACTGTACCTGGTGGTGAATCTAGTTAATTCAAGCCACACTCTCACCAGTTACAGGACCCTAATAATTCAAGTTATTTAGGTATCTGATTGAATGCAGTGCCAGCATTTATTTTACAGAGGTATCAAAGACAAGATGAATGCATTTCATGAAACACAGCTAAAATAAACAGCTTTATACAAAGCCACCCATAAAAAGCAGAAACTTATTTTTTTTTACACATTTCTCACTTCTATGTCTAAAAACATGGAACTGCTTTCATTATTTGTCATTCATCCTCATACTTTATTTCTCCTTTTGGCCTTAAAAATGAAGGTTTTTTTGCTAGATTTTTACCTTTTTTGAAATAAGAAACACTGATTTAACACAGATTCCAATAGTTGTCAGCTCCCGTTACTGTGAATTCACAAATCCACTCACATTTATTTATCTTATTGGGTTTGTGCTAATCAAATATTTTAATTGTTGGAATAATGTGATTCTTGAAATAAACTAACCTTGTTAAGACATTTAGTAAGGTGATATCTAGAAAGATATAATAGAAATATATGAAGAACCCATACAAGTTCTTTGGATACTTGATAGAGGAGCTTTCTTCTGGAGTAATTTTATGGGAACATTCCAATCCTAGAAGTAAGGCTTAAGACTCACAGATACATAGAGAAGGGAAGTTGACAGGAGCTAGGTAATATTCTGAGAGTGGGATTTGGAGGAAGAGAAGAGAAGCATTCAGCCTTGGCCTTATGTTTACCGAGGACCTCAGACTGAGAGGCTGTCAGCAAGTAAGTTGATGCAGATGGGAGCAAGGAACACTGACATCACTGAAATGTGTTCATCACATCCCTTACAGCTCGTCCTCTTTGGAGCCGTTTTTAGCTTTTCTTTATCAGGAGCCCCCCAAATGGAAGTGGCTTAGATCTTCTAACTTAGAGAAAGTGTGATATGGTGGGCTTCCCTGGTGGTTCAGACAGTAAAGAATCCACCTGCAATGCAGAAGACCTGGGTTCGATCCCTGGGTCAGGAAGATCCCCTGGAGGAGGGCATGGCAGCCCATTCCAGTATTCCTTCCTGGAGAATCCCATGGACAGAGGCCTGGCGGACTGCAATCCATAGGGTTGCAAAGAGTCAGACTCAACTGAGCAACTAAGCACAGCACAGTTACATGGTGCCTTTCAGAATTTATAGGTCTGGATTATGATAAATTCCTCTTTAGCATTAAGCTCTTTTCCCATGTGCAGAGTCCCAGTCATGTAAGACAGAAGCAGAACTGAAAACCAGAAGTCGCCTGAGCCTCCCCTTGGCCCTTAAGGTGGCACCAAAGATACTCTCGAGGAAGCTTAAAACTTCAGAAAACAAGACTCAGAAACTGCTAGATTGGCCTAACTGCCCTGACATACAGAAGTCAAAATCTAGGCTCAGAGAGATGAGGTATCCTGTTGAAGATTGCCATCTGGAGGGAATAGTTCTCCAGATACACAATGAAACACGTACTCAGTGGGAATTGCTGAACAGTAGTTTCCTTTCGATCCTATGTTTTTCTGAGTTCAGAAGGCCAGGATTCTCAGGAATGATGGTGCATGGTAAGCCATTAATCTGACCCCAGAGATGAATCCTTGTAGGAGGCATATACAACCAGTCACATTAAAACACTTATGTAGAAATACTTAATACATATTACTGTGTAGCTCAACCATTTAAGACATGCTCCAGTGAAGTCATTGTAACATTAAGAGGGCTATATGGAATTTATAAATATGCTTATATTCACATAGGTCTGTAGTAATCCCACCTAAGTTCATATACANCTTATGTAGAAATACTTAATACATATTACTGTGTAGCTCAACCATTTAAGACATGCTCCAGTGAAGTCATTGTAACATTAAGAGGGCTATATGGAATTTATAAATATGCTTATATTCACATAGGTCTGTAGTAATCCCACCTAAGTTCATATACACACATGCACAAAAAGAAGGCAGAGAAGAGAGCGGTACAGTGTGCCCTCTGAATCACTGCATTCACTTAGTAAATATTTAGACAATAAATTCCAGATTCAGCACTCATGCAAAAGCACATGGAGACCAGCGAATGCCTTTCAGAAGGGGCTTTTCAGAAGAGTGGCCTCCTTGCAGCTTCTTTCCAGATCCGTTTTTGCCCCTCCCCGACTTGCTGTGTTCTGTCATCTCTCTTCCTTGTGAACCTCTATCAACCCTTTGCTGCTACCATAACTTTCTGCTTTTGAGACAGAGCCCCTTGAGATTTTGTAGAAATAAAAAAGAAAATAGAGGTTTGTCTGGACTGCAGAAATTTAGAATTATTGATCTCATTTTTTTTTTTCAACAGCCAGCTTTGTATTGTCTCAACTCCAGCTTAAAGGAATACACTTTTCACAAAGCTGATATCGCCTGACCTTCAGGTTCTTATGAGAGGATCATTTCTCAATTCACTCTCAACTAAACAGTCCCCTCCGAAGGTAATTTGAACTTTAAAAACCCCAACCCCTTAATCAAAAGATCCCAGTTGGTTCATACCAGTTTTATTCAGCATTGTTGAAAGTTTGCAATATTAGCAAAAAACATCTCTTCTCCTTTAGACTGGAGTTGTTAGGCTCAACCCTGTGCCTTGAAATTAACCTTTTTCTGACATTGATTCCTGTTGGGTTTTGCTTTCATATCTGATGCCCACCCTCCTCTCTTGGTTTTGGGTTTAGCTATTCTATGGTGGTGTTGACCATCATCCTGAGGAGTCCTGCCCTTCTGTGAGGTATGTGTAAGTTTTCAAGGGAGGAAGAATTTGAAAGATTATCTAATTGCTAATGCCATTTTTCAAGTGAGAATTAGGTGCTTGGGGAAATAAAGTGCCTTATACAGTCCGGAGGTTGTTGGTGGTATCAGTAAAGTGGAATTTAAATAATGAGAGAGGCAGTGAGAAGCAGATCTAATAGCAGAGAGCTGAGGTGAAGATGTGAGAGCTGGACCATAAAAAGAGCTGAGTGCTGAAGAATTGATGCTTTTGAACTGTGGTGTTGGAGAAGACTCTTGAGAGTCCCTTGGACTGCCAGGAGATCCAATCAGTCCATCCTAAAGGAAATCAGTGCTGAATATTCATTGCAAGCACTGATGCTGAAGCTCCAATACTCTGGCCACCTGATACAAAGAACTGACTCACTGGAAAAGACCCTGATGCTGGGAAAGATTGAAGGCTGGAGAAGGGGACGACAGAAGATGAGACGATTGCACGGTATCACCGACTCGGTGCACACGAGTTTGAGCAAGCTCCAGGAGCTGGTGATGGACAGGAAAGCCTGGCGAGCTGCAGTCCATGGGGTAATAAAGAGTTGGACACAACTGAGCAACTGAACTGAACTGAGGTGAGAATTCAAAACAAAGGAGAAATACCCGTAGAAATGCAAGTCACTTACACATTAGCTGTTATACTCAATTTCACAATAACCATATGTTGAGCAAAACAGACATGACGTGTTGCTAGGGAACTGCCCATCTTGGGCAGCGTGCCTGCCGATCTTCACAGCAGCTTGAGTGTGACTATGAAACGGGTTGTAAGACACTGAGGAAAACAGAAAAGGGACCAAATAGGGCCAGATCTAATGGGCAGGCCAAAGCCACAGACCACAGGAAACCTGGGTATTCGTTTCCTGTATCAGAACTAGGAAAAATTGGAAAAGCTTGAAGACAAAAGGAGGAAGGGGCAGCAGAGGATGCAAATGTTAGGTAGCATCACTGACTCAACGGACTTGAATTTGAGCAAATTCCGAGAGATAGTGGAGGGCAGTGGAGCCTAGAGTGCTACATCCAAAGGGTTGACTTAGCGACTGAACAGCAATGAATCGGAACAAGAAATCGATGTATACCCCCTAAGCTTTTATTTCCATTTCTGCCCTGGTGCATAAGCTCTGCGGACCCGACAGTGTCCTGCTCCTCACCTGCTTGCGCTTCAACTGCGCTGACTGCATTTCTGCTCTTTGGAAATGCTTCTTAGTTTAGCTTCCTTTTGGCTTGGGCAAGATAAGGCTGTGTTTTGAGGAAAAGGCAATATGGTTTTAAGCCAGGTTCTCTAAATGTCCTATCTGCAGAGGTTGCCTAGAATTCATTTTAGAATATTTGAAGTCAGGGGCTTCCCTGGTGACTCAGTTGGTACAGAATATTTGAAGTCCATTGCCAGGTTCTTGTCATCACTCATTTTTTGTTTGATGTCCTCAGGTAACATCTTTGCTTTCCTAGTATTAAATAAAATCTAAAGGATGACCCCTTATGTAGCTATCTGTAAAGTATGTATTTTGTTTCATGAGTATAATCCTAGATCTGAAAGAGTCGGGCCTTCAAACAATACATAAACTGCAGCAGGAATTTATTATATTATCATACAAAGTGTATAATTATATACTTATAATAATAATTGTAATTTAATTACTGTATTACATGAGAATATATGATTATATGTGATAATTATTTTTATTGAAATATAATTGATTTGAAATGTTAACTTCTGTACAGTAAAATGATTCAGTTATATATATATACATAATACACTTTTAATATTCTTTTTCACTATGGTTTGTCATTAAGCATGGAATATAGTTCCCTGTGCTGTACAATGGAACCTTGCTGTACATTCCTTCTATATCCTGTAGATGACCCTTGCTAACCCCAGCCTCCCACTTCACCCCTCCCTCAAATCCCTTCCCCTTGGCAACCACAGGTCTATTCTCCATGTTTATGAGACCATTTCTCTTTTGTACATAGGTTTATTTGCACCATATGTTAGATTCCACAGTGCATCAGTGATAGCATATGGCCCTTCTCTTTCTGGCTTACTTCACTTCGTATGATAATCTCTGGTTGCACCCATGTTGCTGCAGATGGCATTATTTGGCTATTTTTAGTGGCTGAGTAATGTTCCTCTGTATATGCGCCACAGTTTCTTTCCCCATTATCTGTCAGTCCACATCTAAGTTGTTCCCATGCTTTACCTATTGTGCATAGTGCTGCTATGAACACTGGGGTGCATGTATCTTTTGAAATTATAGTTTTTCCTGGATATATACCCAGGAATAGAATTTCTGGATCATATGGTAATTCTATTTTTAGTTTTCTGAAGAACCTCCATACTGTTTTCCCTAGTGGCTACACCAACTTAAATTTTTACCAGCAGAATAGGAGGCCTTCCTTTTTTTTCACACTCTCTCCATTATTTCCTATTTGTAGACTGTTTAATGATGGTCATCCTGACCAGTGTAAGGTGGTTCCTTGTTGTCATTTTCATTTGCATTTCTCTAATAATTAGCAATATTGAGCATTTTTTCATGTCCTTAGTAATAGAACGTCTATATGTCTTCTTTGGTCTTCTGCATGTTTTGGGATTGGGTTGTTTGTTTTTCTGTTATTGAGTTGTATAAGCTGTTTGTATATTTTGAAAACTAAGCCTTTATTGGTCACATCATTTGCAAATATTTTCACCCAGTCCATAGGCCATCTTTTCATATTGTCTATTGTTTCCTATGCTGTGTAAAAGCTTGTAAGTTTGATTCGGTCCCATTTGTTTATTTTTGTTTTCATTTCTATTGCTTTAGGGGACTGACTTAAGAAAACAGTGGTGCAATTTATGTCAGAGAATCTTTTGTCTGTGATCTCTTCCAGGAAGTTTATGGTGTCAGATGATAATTCTTATAATTACATGTACATTGGTTATACTATATTACTAGTCACTGGTTGATAGCAAAGACGAGCACAATAAAGGACAGAAATGGTATGGACCTAACAGAAGCAGAANACTCTTTTCCCTTCCCTGTTCTTCCTTGAGTGGTGATGGCACACACCATGATGGCGTGCGGCATCTCTGGTACACCTCCTTCCATCGAGCAGAATCAAAAGAACTTAACAGGTCATAAAGATGGTCATATGTCAACTCACTCAAGACAAACAAAAACATTTTCCTGAGTGCCTTCCAGACCCAGGTCTTCAGAAGTACATATAACTGCTGCTTTGAACTATTGATTTGATCTAATCATTCCATGTCCACCCTGGTGGCTCAGATGGTAAAGAATCTGCTGCAATGCAGAAGACTCAGGTTCGATCCCTGAGTGAGGAAAATCCCTGGAGAAGGGAATGGCAACCCACTCCAGTATTCTTGCCTAGAAAATTCCATGGACAGAGAAGCCTGGCAGGCTACAGTCCATGGGGTCATAAAGAATTGGACACGACTGAGCAACCAGCAGACACAGTCATTCCACATCTTAGCCTCCAAATCTCAATTTCTTATTCACTGATTGGAACAATGTCTGACAGTTGGCTCTTGGTATTTGTCTTGTTCTGTCAAGGTCCTTCTCCTCAAGGTACTTACTTGGGATTTATAGCCAGACTCTCAATCCCATTTCTCGCTTCATAGACTAGATTTTTTTCAAAGATCTCCCCCATTTCTGTTTTTAAGATCTTTCTTCTCTTCCCACTTTCTTTCCTCTCTTTTCCCTCAGGGTTTTTTCTTGATATTTTAGCTTTGCAAGTGTATCTTGATGATGACAGAAGTAATGAGTATAGAAAGAGCAAAATTATCTGGTATCCTCAAGTAATTGGCACTGGGGTGAACTCAGAAGCAAATAAAAGTGCTTCAAAGAACTGGCATATAANTGCAAAAATTCTTCAAGAGATGGGAATACCAGACTACCTGACCTGCCTCCTGAGAAATCTGTACACAGGTCAGGAAGCAACAGTTAGAACTGGACATGAAACAACAAACTGGTTCCAAATCGGGAAGGGAGTACATAAAGGCTGTATACTATCACCCTGCTTATTTAACTTAAATGCAGAGTACATCATACAAAATGCTGGGCTGAATGAAGGACAAGCTGGAATCAAGATTGCCGGGAGAAATATCAATAACCTCAGATATGCAGATGACACCACCCTTATGGCAGAAAGTGAAAAAGAACTAAGGAGCCTGTTGATGAAAGTGAAAGAGGAGAATGAAAAAGTTGGCTTAAAACTCAACATTCAGAAAGCTAAGATCATGGTACCTGGTCCCATCACTTCATGGTAGATAGATGAGGAAACAATGGAAACAGTTGAGAGACTATTTTGGGGGGTTTCAAAATCACTGCAGATGGTGACTGCAGCCATGAAATTAAAAGACACTTGCTCCTTGAAAGGAAAGTTATGACCAATCTAGACAGCATATTAAAAAGCAGAGGTCCACCTAGTTAAAGCTATGGTTTTTCCAGTAGTCATGTATGAAATGTGAGAGTTGGACTGTAACAAAAAGCTGAACACCAAAGAATTGATGCTTTTGAACTGTGGTGTTGGAGAAGACTCTTGAGAGTCCCTTGAACTGCAAGGAGATCCAACCAGTCAATCTTAAAAGAAATCAGTCCTGAATATTCATTGGAAGGACTGATGCTGAAACTGAAATTCCAATACTTTGGCCACCTGATATGAAGAGCTGACTCACTGGAAAAGACCCTGATGCTGGGAAAGATTGAGGGCAGGAGGAGCAGGGGATGACAGAGGATGAGATGGTTGGATTGCATCACCGAAGCGATGGACATGAGTTTGAGTAGGCTCTGGGAGCTGGTGATGGACAGAGAAGCCTGGCATGCTGCAGTCCATGAGGTCATAAGCAGTCGGATATGACTGAGTGACTGAACTGAGCTGAGAGTTACATTATTTATGTAATATAATTTTATTCAAGGTTCTCTGGTTAAATTTAGACACTGTGGGTAAAATCATAGCTACACTTTTAAATACTCTTCTTTCGTAAATCCTTGCCCATATCCCCTGCACTGTGGTCCTTCTGTGTTGCCTATGTAAGCCTGTGATGTTTCAGTATTTTAATTGTGTCATGTTTAACCATTCTTGTTGAACAATTTAAGTATTAGAACTGAAAGAGACATGGAGAAGCAGGATTTAACTGTGGGTAAGCTGAGGTGCAAAGATATGTGTCAGTCATGCTATCCTACATTTTTATCATTCGAGTCTTCATTTCTTTGTACCTACCATGTGCAAACCTTGAGGATGTATGCATAAATCCCAACTCCTCTCACAGTTGACTTGCCAAAAATAGTGAATACAGGACTCCCACTTTATGCCTTGTCTTAGGAGAGTGGGGAAGGAGACACATCAAGGGTGGAGAGGAGCAGGCCAGGCCCCCTACTTCCAGTCCTGGCTGTCAGTCACTGATTGGGCCAGATCTACTGGGGATAGAGAAACTTGGAATTGGATGAATTCTTTCTCGCTCTCTATTTAAATTTGACTCAATTTTTTAAATTCCTAATAGTCAGTAGTACTCAGAAAATATATGGGATCTAACTCAGAGAGCCTCCAGATTTAAGGAAGGACAGGGATTATTTTAAAGGAGTGGTAAGAAAATAAAGCTCTTACCTGATTTCACCCTATGAAGTTAACCATTAAGTACATCAGTTACATGATTACCCTTAAATCATTTCTCCTTTGAGGATTACTTATTCATGTTTGGGGACCTGGGGGAGATGGGGATCTGTTTCTATATTTGTGTTAAAACTTTCATTCAAGAAGACAGTGGAGTATCACTGCTGGCCATTTTCTCCATAATTCCAGTGACCTTCAAGGAGCTAAACAGGCTGATATGAAAATGAGAGGTCTTTATCTGAACTCTGTGTCAAGGAAAACATCGGATTCTTTCCTTTGACTAACGACCAGGAAAAAGATGGAAGGTTTCTCTAAGCTTATTATATGTATCACAGTTATCACACAGAAACATTAGAGAGTGAGATAGAAGATGGGGTGGTGCAAAGGGTCTTTGGTTTGAATTTATTTTTGAAAAAGTGGAAAAAGGATGGCATTTTGATATGATAATGGAACATTGAGTAAGGCATTATGAAACATATAGGATTTCATCTAGGAGCAAGAAATTACTTGGTTATACTACATTTTGTTTAACCTCAGTGCAACTTAAATCAAACTTTTTCCTGACTGTATAAATAATTTATTTACCATGAACAAGAAATCTAATAATCATAGCAGAGTAGATATTTTCCTATGAAATATTGACTTTCTACTCAGCAGCTTATCTCAGCTTTAAATATATTTATAGGTCCAAAAAGATACCTCTTTATCCCTCTGAAATTCACGCTATATTCTAAATGTCTGTATACGAGGGAGTTCATTTCAACTGTGAATTTCCACTGTGTTGAGGCAAATAGCCAAATGGTGGTAGAGGGGCAACAACAAAGACTGGATCTGAACTGCTTGGAAATCCACCTGCATAGGATCTTCTTACTCACCCTCAGGGCTCTCAGGGAAATACCTTGTCCTTCTTAGGAAAGCTCCCTGCCAGGGAGTTCAGGGTGCAGACAGTAGTGGAGAAGGGCCAGGGCCCCATCCCACCGAGGAGCACATGGGATTAGCCTGACTGTGGACGAGGCCAGTGGATTTTTCTGCCTTCCCACCCAGAATGTAATCTTGCTGATGAAGGTCACCCTTCACGTACTTTAGTTTCCCCATTTTTGTGAAAGTAATGGAGAAGAATGTCGTTCTGTCTCTGTTCCTTAGCTAATGGCTTCTTCTTGCACTTCTCTTCGGTGTCAGATATACCCTACTGCGGCAAGCATCGCATGAGCTCCCTGTAGCTCAGACAGTAAAGAATCTGCCTGCAATGCAGGAGACCTGGATTTGATCCCCCCAGGTTGGGAAAATCCCCTGGAGAAGGGAATGGCAATCCACTCCAGTATTCATGCCTGGAGAATCCCATGGACAGAGAAGCCTGGTGGGCTGCAGTCCACGGGGTCACAAAGAGTCGGACACGACTGAGCAACTAAGACTACTTCTGTGGCAATCACTGAAATGCAGTGTTTTCACAGGTTCCCTGGAGGGGACACCCACTTCACAGGGTTACCCACATTGCACAAGTCCCTAGTGGGGTGACAGAGTCTCCAGCTGAACTGCTAAGAATCCTCTCCCAGCCCCTGTCCCAGTTGGTGCACCTCTATTTTCTCCACATCTTTGCACAAAGCATTCCTTTCAATGCACCTTGCGCCTAGCAACCATCTTTGTATTGAGCTGCTTGCTGGGAAACTCTTGCTTTTCCAAACCATGGAAGTGCAGTTTGCCCTCATCGATGCACTGTTTCCCTATTTTATATTGAGGGATGTTTCAAACTTTTTCTCACCTTCATCTTCTCCAGACGAGGAGTCTTGTGTTCATGTGTTCCCTAACTGCGAGACCCCTGAGCTCTGCCAAGATCTCTGTTATGCTCGCCTTCTCTCGTGGCAGCGTGGGCAGGCCTATCTGTTTCTACAGGAACTTTGGTACAAGTTGGGGGATGAATGAAATAAGTGTCTTCTTCTGGAAAACAGCTACTCTGAGTAGCTCTCTTGGCAACCCCTTACTTGGTTTGGTGGCAGTGAATTAAAAGCACAGGGCAGGAAGGGTAAACGCCACAACGTTCTCACCTGTGAAAGATTCTTTGTGAGGTTTCCTTTCTACAATAATTTCTTGCCTTCTGTTATGTAAGCTCTTATGTGTGGCTGTCACTGGAAATTTTCTAGAGATTTGTAGAGATGTATCTAACTTCTCTCTTCAGAATATGGTAGAATTTATTGTCCCTGTTTCCATTTAAAGTTAGATGCTTTAAATGAAATTCTAGACAACTGAAGTTCCATTTGATATCCTGTTACAATAAAACCCACAGTTAAGCTCCAAATACATGAAGACTTAACAATTTGAATTTCCAATCTTTTGGCTGTATTTCAATTTTTTTGTGTGCAGAACCCATTGTAGTATGAGTTACTTAACCAGAGAATGATAGAATTTTGGTGTTTGAAGGAACTTTGAAATTTTCTTAGTTCATTCACTCCACTTAGCAGTTCACATAACTGAAAAATAGAGATGTTAACTAGGTTAATTAAAGACCAAAGAGTATGTTTAACAGGTTAAAAAGACTTACAAGTCTGAGAATTTTTAAAATCAGCATTCAGCTGAACACTAAGACTTTGCTTAATGTAATCTCCAAGTTCCACTTGGAGGATGAATTTTCAGAACTTGCTGGAGACTTACATCTTGTGTAGTCATATCCGTTTATTTTGCGAGTCAGGATGTTACAGTTCAAGAGTTATAAATCAGATATGTCTCGGGACAGTCGTCTTGTCATTAAACTTGGGACTGAGTGTGTGCCTCTGTCCGTGTGCATGCATGTGTACACACACACACGCTCAAATTGTTTCTAGGACAGCAGAGTTGCAGAATGTTTTGTGGATGCCTGAGGCCACAATTAGACATATGAGAGACTGTAAGAATGAGGTAAACAGGTTTGAGGAGCATCTTGCTGATTTTGTGCAATCTTACCTTTGTTACTTCCTTGAGAGACTGAGTATGCTTGACATTTTGATGGTAATGTGTTTAAACCCAATTTTAAAAAATAAAATTACTATTCTTCTGTTAAGTGAGTCCCTGTTCAGATTGGACTGGACAATGAGGAGCCCAGCTTACATTAAGATTACCTAATTATTAAGCCTTAAGCCACCATCAACAATAAATCTAATCTCATTAGAAAGCTACAAAGTGTAGTGGTTAAGAGCATAGACTCTAAATTCACATTTTCTAGGTTTAAACCTGGATTTGCTACTAACCAGCTATAAAATGTTTGCAAAGTTGTTGATGTCTGTGTGCCACTGTTTTCTTATGTATCACCTCGAGTTGATAGGAGTATTCTTCTCATTTTGGTACTATCATAAGCACCAAATGCTGCATATCCCTTGAGTTGACATTTAAAGTCCAACCACTTTAGCTTGTCATTAAAGACAGTAAAACGGAAAGTTAACTTGGTAAGCAAAATATTTATTTTGTCATTGACAGTATAAATTGCATTAACTTAATTAAGTTAATGTCACACTATATATATATATATATTTTGTTTTCTGTCTGGATAACATGAGAGAAAACATGTTGAACATGGGGAGTAAATGCATGATATTAACATAGTGAGGGTTTCATCAGTTAATCCATGAGATCAAAAACATATTTCATTCTATAAAGTGGTATAAAATATAAACAACCATTATTATTGTAAGCCATTAATTAACAGGTTTTCAATGAGTATGAACTAAAAGGCAGGGCCCGAAGATGACTGCTATTTGATCATCTTTTGTCAATTTCATTAAAGAATGGTTTCATTATGATATATTTTTCACATGCTGTACCGAAGCCTGTGAAATCTGAAGTAAGCATTGAGCAGTTCGCAAAATATAGCGGCTCCCAAAAGATGTTCCTGTCCTAATTCCTATGAAAGTAAAAAAGGGTCTTTGCAGATGTGATTAAAGTTAAGCACCTTACAATATAGTGGTTGATCTGGATTACCAGGTAGGCCTAACCTAAGCACATGAGTACTTACAAGGAGAAATCTTCTTTGCCTGTGGCTAGAGTCAGATGCAGATGTCAGTATGGAAGAAGGGTTGGGAAGATGCAATACTGCTGGCTTTGAAGATGGAGAAAGAGGGCCAAAGCAAAGGGAGACGGTGGCCCCACGGCCTCTGGGAGCTGGAAAAGGGAAAGTACAGATCTGCTCCTAAAGCTGTCACAAAAGAACACAGCCCACAGTTTTATGTCAGACTGCTCACCTATCCAACTGTACAGTAAGATAATAGACTTTGTAAAGCCACTAAGCACGTGATAATTTGTTACAGTAGCAATAGAAACTGATACAGATGTTGATACCTGGAAGCAGGAGGTGCTGTATCAGATACCTGAAATGTGGAGGTGGCTTGGAATTGGGCTTTGGGAAGAGGCTGTAAGGGTTTAAATAAGCATGATTGGAAGAGCCTGGATTGTCTTGAATAGGCTGTTGGTGGGAATTTGGGTGTTGATGACTCAGTGAGGACTCAGAAGTGAGGATAATGATAAAGGATACATAAACTGCCTTAAAGAACACCTAATTGTTGTGAAAATACTGTCTCTGGAAGGGAAGGTAACTATTGGTGAGAGCTCAGAACGAAATGAACTTTTCATAGAAACTGAAGAATAGGACATCCTTGATAGATGGTAGCAGAAACTTTAGTAGAATTGGGTCCTGTAGGTATGTGGAAAGCAGTTTTTGTAAATAATTAACTTGGCTATTTACCTGAGGAGGTTTTCAAAGAAAATTTGGAAGGTGTAGCCTTTTTTTTTTTTTCTTGCTACTTACAGTAAAATGCAAGAAGAGAGATAAATTGAGGGGATTAATAGAACCAAGGTGTGATGATCTACCTATACAGTTTTCAAAAGGTACTAAAAATAAGAGATTCAATGTCAGGAAAGCATGCTCTGAAGGAATAGTGAAAGGTAGTAGTGCTATACAACCTTTGCTAATGCCTGAGAAAATACTGAGCTTAAGAGATACCTTCCAGGAGCCTCTAGAAAGCTTAAGGGCACTGACCCCCAGCCATCTCAGCAAGAGACAAGAACACACATGGATTACCTAGGAAAGGCCCGCAGACAGGCCTCACTGCAGAGTGAAACACTGACGTACACAGGTGTCCTTGGGCTGGACTCCGCAGTGCCCGAAGGAGGGGAATGAGAAGGGCCCCTGTGGGTGTGGGTCTGAGTCTGGGTGTTTCTCCCCCTGGAATTGCCAGCCCAGCTGGTTCTTTGTATCCAAAAACAGGGGGATTTTTCCAGGAGCACTTCTGGTTCTTGGAATGCACACGAGTCTTCGGGCAGTACTACATCCACTAAACATGATCTGATACTTTCAGTGGGGTCTGTCATGGCAGCCTGAGATCAAGCATCTGATTCATTTTGTCTTTGTTTATGAGGGAGCGTACAGAAAATGCATGAATTCTCATAACAGTGAACTCAATCAATGTTATAAGTCAATTCAATTCCAGTGTTGCTACCAAGTAAATTATGGAAAAAAAAAAAAACACACAACCTTTCAGCTTTCAAAATTGATGAGATTTTGGCATTGCAGAGCAAGAGAGAGCAACTGTGTGTGTGTGTAAAGAAAGAGTGCTAGAGTCGGAGAAGAACACAGAGAGATAGAAAAACACAGAAATAGATATTCGGCCACACTGAGAAATAAAGGGAGTGTTTGGGGATGAAGTATTAATTCTGTCTAGGAGAGTCTGAACTGGACCCAAAATAGTGGCTAGAGTTTTATAGAGGGGCCGTGGGAGGTAAGGAACCACTCTTGGTAAAAAAGACAATGTGGGCAAAGTAGGCAAAGACTGAAACTGAGAGATGCATCCTGAGGGCAGTGAGAAGGACGCTTTGACTGGACCTTGGGCACTTAGCAGAGAATGGCAGAGACGGAGCTTCTATCAGACTGGGAAGGCAAGAGTGTGGGCTTTGTTCTGTACCAGCATAATCCTCCAGAAGCTTCCAGAAAGGGAGTACCATGGCCGGTTCTTCCTTCCTTGCTATGTTGAACGGTGGGTGCCTCTAGAAAACTGTGCTTCTCCACAATTTCTCTGAAAGCCAAGGAGAGACCAAACCTTGCCACCCCGTGCCTGGAATTCCCTGATGCCCTCTGGCCCCAGTTCAGCTCTCTTCCTACATCTGATTGCCTTCACCGCTGTCTGGCCACACCAGGCATCCCAACAAAGAAATTTTGAGGATGAGATTTCATTTTTAAATAGATTACATTTTTTAATGCATGGTGTCCTCTGAGTCGTCGAGCCTGTTCTTGCCTTCCTGTTTGGCAAGTTCCCTCCTGACTGTTGCAGTCATTTCTTCCCAGGACACACCAGATTCTGTTTTGTTAGCAACAGCGGACTCTGACTTGCAACAGAGAGAAGGTGCTGTATACAAGCTGAGGGGACATACTGCAGAAGTGAAATATTCTCCCTCCTCCCACCCAATACTGTTCAAACTACTGAGGAATTAAAGAGAGCAAGAGCAAGTTACACACACACACAAATATAAGTGAGAGGCGAGGTGGGATGTAAGCAGGAAAGAAATGAAAACATTGTGTTCTGCTGGCAATGAAATGTCATGTTTGCCCTGAGATCAAATGAAAACAATTCTTGATTTTGATACTATAAGATAATAATGAGCCCAGCCTTCACCTGACAATCATTGAAACACAGTCTTGGTGGGTATTAAAGTGTCATTGGTTTTAATTCTCTCATCTGCCTCTTAAAATAGATGTTTGAAAGTTGGCCTTATTTTAGCTTGTCGTACACAGGAGCAGAGCCCCGCAGCCCCAAGATCCAAGTTGTCCCTCTGAATGTCCTTCACTTTACAGTAGGATTCTAGTAAGCATTTCTGGTACAGTGCTTTTTGATCTATTAACACAGCTACCATAATTACATCACTTCAAAGCACAGGCAAAAGTCACAAATCTATCTTGAAAAGAATAATTATCTTAAATTGATTTTAACTGTGATGTAAGAGCTGAGGATTATATGTCCAACACAAATAAATGAAATTGTGTAGGGCGCAGATGCTTGGAATCAGAAAAATTACTAAAATTTACATCAAGCTAAATTTGTAGAGTCAAAGGAGTGATTTTCTTGTATTGGCGGTGAGTTGGTCATCATTGTCGTTTAAAGTGTCTCCATCCATGCTTTTTTTCTGTGCTGTGACTTCTCTTGGACCAAAGGTGAGGCTGAACTTGGGCAAAGATGTCTTCATTATTCACTTCCCAAAGGAGAGTTCAACTGGTTTAATCTTATAAATCTAAGTGGTATATGAAAATATAATAAGGGCATGACAAGCAGTTAGTTCTCTTGCAATTTTAATTACCTTCTAGAAATACTGTAACCCGAATCAGCCAATCTGTTTGTTTGCCATCTGACTCTACTTTCAGCAGGAAATCTATGCATTTTATTTACTGAAGAGACACATGACCTTCTATAAAGATGTGGATCCTGAAGCCTTTGAGAATTTAATGACTATTGTGTGTTTCATGGAGATTCATCCTGATTACTGTGGGAGCTCTTGGAACCTTTTATTCTATATCACTGTCAATGTATTAGTCAATTTGTGATTGCCTTTTATTTATTTGTTGGTGAGTCTTCAGTCTCACCACAATTTTAGTCATGTTATATGCTTTTACTAAAATGTATAACTCCAGGATGTGCCAACTGTGGTTGAATCGTTCTACCCTAGGTAATGTTGATACTTTAATGGGTCAGTCATTAGTTGTCATACTCCAGGGTCTGAGACAAATTCTCCAGCAACACAGTAGCATGGGTGAAGGAACCAGCCTTACTGAGAGCAGGAAACTCATGAAGCCATGAGGCAGCAAGAAAAGGGAAGGTAACCCAGCTCCACCACCCTGCCACCTTCCCACCATCTCAGGATGCCTTTCAGGGACACTTTATGTTCCTGTTCTTTCCCATCTTCCATTCTCTTTTGCTACAGTTCAAGTATGAGTGCAGCTTTGTTACTAGGGGATACACAGATGCCATGTTTGAGGGACAGCTATTTACAAGGGTGGTCTAGGGAACTGGCTATTCAGTGCCTGGTCACCATGGGGCACATCTTGTGGCCCCATTCTTCAAGAAAGAGTCACTGTTACTGTGGGAAATTGAGCTTTGGAGCCACCCCTTCTATAGGAAGAACCCTAACCACCCCCCCACTCCCTGTTCATTTAGCTAGATCATTGTAAACAGTGCCAGGTAGACACCAGGGATCACTTTCGGGTGCTTCAGATTGTTGTATCTCACACTGCCAGCCCTAGGATAGCAGTTGCCACAAGACATTGTCCTTTCAGCTGGGCAAAAGGGATATACATCTATCTCATAAATTCCTTAGTTATATTCCTACAACCCTATCCTCAGCGCATGCCTACCCTCATCATTCCATCAGAATGTTCCAATAGCCTCATAGCCAAACTTTGTGTTTGTATTTTTTTTCCTGTATTCCCAGCCAACAGTTCTTTCTATAGCCTAAATATGCCTTCTGACTTTCCTCTCCGTGTATAGTAGTAGGGTCCATCCATCCATGAATGTCCTTTATTGACTATGCCAAAGCCTTTGACTGTGTGGACCACAACAAACTGGAAAATTCTTCAAGAAATGGGAATACCAGACCACCTGACCTGCCTCCTGAAAAATCTATGCAGGTCAAGAAGCAAGAGTTAGAACTGGACATGGAACAACAGACTGGTTCCAAACTGGGAAAGGAGTACGTCAAGGCTGTATATTGTCACCCTGCTTAGTTAACTTATATGCAGAGTACATCATTAGAAACGCTGGGCTGGATGAAGCACAAGCTGAAATCAAGATTTCTGGGAGAAATATCAATAACTTCAGATAAGCAGATGACATCACCCCTATGGCAGAAAGTGAAGAAGAACTAAAGAGCCTCTTGATAGAAGTGGAAAAAAAAAAGATTGAAAACACTAGCTTAAAATTCAACATTCAGAAAACTAAGATCATGGCATCTGGTCCCATCACTTCATGGCAAATAGATGGGGAAACAATGGAAACAGTGAAAGACTTTATTTCCTTTGGGCTCCAAAATCACTGCAGGTGGTGATTGCAGCCATGAAATAAAAGACATTTAGTCCTTAGAAGAAACAACAGCATACAGTAAAGCGGAGACATTACCAACAAAGTTTCGTCTAGTCAAAGCTGTAGTCATGTATGGA
>SJYV01014551.1:16889-27864 GCA_006410875.1 Neotragus pygmaeus
TCTGGTGAGACCCTGGTACCTGTCCCCCAACACTTTGCTGCCCACCTCATTTGAAGCCAGAGCCCTGCAACCCCTCCTCCTCTACCAGCCTCAGAGAAGAAGATCCTGGGGACTGGAGCCCAGCCACAGGCAGTTCAGGGTCCTGTAGCAGTGATGACATTGCCCAACACCTCACCTCCCTCCCCTCCCACCCCAGGCAGACCCCAGTTCCGCTGCACACCCCCCATGCCTGTGGACATGATCTTCCTGGTGGATGGGTCCTGGAGTATAGGCCACAGTCACTTCCAGCAGGTCAAAGACTTCCTGGCCAGTGTCATCGAGCCCTTTGAAATTGGGCCGGGCAAAGTCCAAGTAGGTGGGTCCCAGCCCTGCCCTGTGCCCTGCTGGGGTGGTCCTCACAATTCCTCTCCCTACCCCCAGCTTTGAGAAGGGAGTGCGAAGTGAGGGAGGAACCAAGGCTAAGTTCTCACCCGACCAAGCAAAACTGAGGTCCCTACCTGCACTGGGAAGACAGCTAGCTCCCAGGGGGACCTTGTGTAGAAAGTGGGGCTTTGCAAACATGGCTTCCCAGTGACCCGGGCAAGGCTGTGTGTCTCCTGCCCACCCCCTGTGTGCTCACTCCCCCCCACAGCCTGATTCAGTATAGAGGAGACCCCTCTCCTCCCAGTCTGACTCAGTAGAGTGGGGACTCCTCCCCTTCCAGGCCTGACTCAGTACAGTGGAGCCCCCCAGACCGAGTGGGACCTGAATGCCTTTGGCACCAAGGAGGAGGTGTTGAATGCTGTGCACAACCTCCGCTACAGAGGAGGAAACACGTTCACAGGTCTGCCCGGCCCCAGCCCCAGCCTCGGCCCCACCCTCGAGGTCCATTCAGGTCTTGTCCCATGATCAGTCTCCCTTGCACCCTCAGATAAGGAGAGGCATGCATGAACCATGCCCGAGTCCTGTGTATTCATGCCTTTGCAGAGGGCCAGTCTGCCTCGTTCATCCATGGTGAACGTGGCAAGTCAGGTAGTCCTGCTGAAAACAAGTGGCTCCTCTGGTCAGTAGAGGCTCCTGGGAGGGCCCACCAACAGCTTGGGGGAGCCCTGTGTTCAGCAGTCCTCCTCAGGGGAGAGGACTGCTGACCCAGGCAGACCACATCCCCATGGCACAATTCCCTCCCTGATCCCCATTCACCCTGTGCACCCTGCAGCAGCAAGGTGTGGGGTGCCGGCCCCTGGGTCTCAGGTGCCTGTGAGGGAAGGAGGAGGGAATCCCTGCCCTCCAGGCACCCGCAGCCTGAAGGGGCCAGGACTGCCATGGTGGGTAGAGCAGGTGGCCAGTGGCTGGTGGAGCCATCGCGGGTGGGCAGGAGTGTGCGTGGGGGCGTGAGCACTCTGCTCTCACTGTGCCCAAGGCCTGGCCCTGACCCACGTGCTGGAGCAGAACCTGAAGCCCAGAGCAGGTCTCCGTCCAGAGGCGGCCAAGCTGGTGATTCTGGTGACAGATGGCAAGTCCCAAGATGATGCCCACACTGCTGGCCACGTGCTCAAGGGTCTGGGTGTCGACATCTTTGCTGTGGGTGAGCAGCTCCTCCCCGCTGGGCTCTCAGTGGGCGTTCTCACAGAACACAGTAGGGTGGCTCCCGGCTCCCCAGGCTGCAGGTCTTGTGGCCTCTGCGCCTCAGCACCCCCTGCTGCCCCCCAACCCCATCTATGGATGGGAGGAAGAGTCCCTGCTCTGAAGGCCTGAGTTCCCACCTGGGCAATCCGAGGTGGCCACACAAGTTGGCGTGGGCAGCCTGGCCACTCCCTGGTGAAATGGCCAGTTGGCAGTGTCATCTGTGGACATGTTTGTTGCCCCTTCCTGCTCCCCACACCATATGCTCTGGGGACCTCTCTCTGCTCCCGTAGCCAGCCGGTTACTAACTGCATCCCTTGGGAGGGACCTCCAGACCTGGGGGCAGGGCTCCTGGAAGCAGAGACCCTGCTCTGTGCCTGACCCCAGCCCCTGGGTGAGCAGGACCCCAAGGAAAGCACACTGACCTCTCTGCTGGCTGCAAGCTATACAGAGAGCAGGCATGCCACAGGCACCTTTACACCAACCTGTCTCTCACAGGCACCTGGCCAGGTGACCCCATTCCGGGGCCTGTGAGGTCTGGGGTCCTTGGGAAGGGCCCTCTGCTAACTGGGTGACCAGCAGGGGCCCAGTGGTCCTGACTGCACAACAAACAAGGGTGCTGGGTGGACTAAACCTCTCCTCAACCCTGCGGCAGGTGTGAAGAATGCTGACGAAACCGAGTTGAGGCTCCTGGCATCCCAGCCGCTGGACATCACCGTCCACAACGTGCAGGACTTCCCCCAGCTCGGCACACTCTCAGGCCTACTCAGCCGGCTCATCTGTCAGAAGGTCCAGGGCAGGAGCCCGCGTGGGGGCCCAGGTGAGTGACGCGGCTGGCGCAGGGGCAGAGTCGCTACACAGGGGCAGCCCCACCAGGTCCCTTCCCACTGGGCTCTCAGGGCTCCCAGAACTGGGGAGCCCCTGTCCTTCCTGGAAGTGGCCGCCAGGGGGCGCAGGCAGAGACACTGACACCAGCCTCCCCCTGGGCCTGGGCTCCTCTCCCTCCCGCAGCTACACCGGCCCTGGACCCCACTCCTGCTCCCACCAGGCTGGTTCTGACCCAAGTGACCTCCTCCAGCGTCCTCTTGTCCTGGAGCCCGGCCCCACAGCCGCCCCTCAAATACCTGATTGTGTGGAGGCCTTCCAAGGGCGGCGCCCCCAGGGAGGTGAGCACCGCCCCCCACACCCCGCCACCACAGGCAGGGCTGGAGTAACGCCCACGGGTGACAAAATCAAGGTGAATGAGGAGCAGGTGCGGGAGGAACCACGGCCCCACACACCCATGGATGGCAGGGTTGTGCTCACACCTGTGTGACGGGCTGATGGCCCAGACCTGCCCTGGGGACACAGCTGTGCAGGGAGTGAAGGCGGACCGAGCACCCCTGCCTGCTCCCCTGCACCCCACCGACCTGCTCCTCGTGGCTCCCACTCCAGGTGGTGGTGGAAGGGCCCACCTCGTCAGCGCAGCTGCACAACCTGACCTCCAGCACCGAGTACCTGGTCTCTGTGTTCCCCCTCTACAAGGCTGGCGTCGGCGAGGGCCTGCAGGGCCTGGCGACCACAGGTGTGTGCGTGAGCTCAGGGCTGTAGAGGCTTCCCCCACCTGCAGCCTTCCCTTGGAGCCCGGCACCCTCAAGGTGGTCTGAACCCAGGCAGGGTACCACACCCAGCAAAGGCCGAGTCATTGGGCCCCTCTGACCCTCGGTGCCCTCTTCTGAGCACAAGTGGCATCCTTTGTATCGTAACCCTAACACAGCAGGGACCCATTAATGTTGCTGCCACACTGTGGAGCTGCCACCCTGCCTGGCCTGCAGCTCCCCCAGGACTGCGTGAGACCCCCCACCCGGCAGCTTTATTGAGATACACCCCACAGTCACCTGTTCACAGCGGGTGATACTGTTGTTTGCCATATAGTCCCAGCATCGTGCACCTGTCACCCTGAAGGGAGCCTCATACCTTAGTGGTCACTCCAGCCCTCCCCTCCCCCACAGTCCTTGCCGACCCCTGATCTCTCTGTCTCTGGGGTTTTCGGATCCGAGACCCTCTATCTAAATGGGACCACACAGGCCATTTAACCCCAGGCCACAGCCCTCCCACCCTCAGGGCAGGTGGCCTTAACAGAAACCTGCGGGGTGATCCAGGGTGAAATCAGCTCCAGGACTTACAGCCAGTTGTCTGTCCTCCCCCACCCCTGCTGGTCTTCCCCTCTCTGTGTCTCCATCAGGACACACCTAGCCCTCGCCTACCAAGGGATTGACAAGTGTCTGTCCTCCCCCGACTCCCGCTGGTTGATAGGTCTGATTTCTGCCTGCTGCCACATTTTTAACCTTTCTGCCCCCGTCTCCCCCAGCACCCCTNTATTCGGTCTCTTTTGTTGACCATGATGACTACTCCATTTCTTCTGAGGGGTTCCTGCCTGCAGTAGTAGATATAATGGTCATCTGAGTTAAATTCACCCATTCCAGTCCATTTTAGTTCTCTGATTCCTCTTGTTTGATCACATCCAATTTGCCTTGATTCATGGACCTGACATTCTAGGTTCCTAAGCAATATTGCTCTTTACATCATCAGACTTTGCTTCTATCACCAGTCACATCCACAGCTGAGTATTGTTCTTGCTTTTGCTTCATCCCTTCATTCTTCTGAAGTTATTTCTCCACTGATCTTCAGTAGCATATTGGGCACCTACTGACCTGGGGAGTTCTTCCTTCAGTATCCTATCATTTTGCCTTCTCATACTGTTCATGGGATTCTCAAGGGCAAGAATACTGAAGTGGCTTGCCATTCCCTTCTCCAGTGCATCACATTCTGTCGGACCTCTCCACCATGACCCACCCATCTTGGGTTGCCATCGTGGGCATGGCTTGGTTTCATTGAGTTAGACGAGGCTGTGGTCCTAGTGTGATTAGATTGACTAGTTTTCTGTGAGTATGATTTCTTTGTGTCTGCCCTCTGATGTCCTCTTGCAACACCTACCATCTTACTTGGGTTTCTCTTACCTTGGGTGTANTTCATTGAGTTAGACGAGGCTGTGGTCCTAGTGTGATTAGATTGACTAGTTTTCTGTGAGTATGATTTCTTTGTGTCTGCCCTCTGATGTCCTCTTGCAACACCTACCATCTTACTTGGGTTTCTCTTACCTTGGGTGTAGGGTATCTCTTCACGGCTGCTCCAGAAAAGCACAGCCACTGCCCCTTACCTTGGATGAGGGCTGTCTCCTTACTGCCACCCTTCCTGATCTTCAATGTGCGATAGCTCCTCTAGGCCCTCTTACACCCACACAGCCACTGATCCTCGGGTTGCTCCTCCTGGCCACCGCCCCTGGCCTCGGGCATGAGGTGGCTCCTCAGGGCCCTGCCCCAGGCCTCAGGCACGAGGTGGCTTCTCACAGCCGTCCCTGACCTCGGACGGGGGGTAGCTCCTCTTGGCCACTGCCCCTGACCTCGGATGCGGGGTGCTCCTCCCAGCTGCCACTGATCTCAGATGTGGGGTAGTTCCTCCTGGCCGCCGCCCTTGGCCTTGGACTTGGTAGCTCCTCTCGTCCATTCCTGTGCAGTCACAGCCTGGCACTCTCAGCCACTGCCCCTGACCTTGGTCGTGGGGTAACTCCTCTCAGCCACACTTAGTGTGCCAGGTCACAGCCACCCGTGCTTAGTTTGCCGGGTTGCAGCTGCCAGGGACTTTAGAGATATTATTAGCTGGAAGCCCTTTCTAAGAAATAGTGAGCTTAGGATACTAGGGGCAAACAGGACTTAGAAAAATAAGAATTAAACTGAAGAATGTGGTATGCAGCCCAGACATTAGCATGAGTTACAGTGTATTCACAAGGACACATGAGAAAAAAAAGAGAATCACTGAGGAAGGAATTCCTTTTGAGGGATACCTGATTTTTGGAGAAAAATAAATCTGGGTGGACGGGAAAATATCAAACCTCTGATCTAATGCTTTTGTAAAAGTATAAAAGAGAATCATAAGCTTGAATTAAACAGACAGTCCAAGAAAACAGAGAGGCTGCCTTAGTGTCTCACCAACACTGCTCACCCCTTCAGGTTGAATCCCTGGCTGCTGGAACTGGACTCTGGCAACTTTAAAACATGTTAGAGTGTCTGAGGGAGAAAATAAGAGTATTGAAAGAATGTGGAGAGTAGAATGGGGAAATAAATGCTTAATTCTTACACTACAGGTCCAAAATGGTAAGAGGAAAAAAATTTTTTTAAGGCACAGAAACAAAACTATTCCAACCTAATGGGTAAAATTTTAAATATATCTTGACCTGTGACAAGGTGACTTTATATTTTTCCTCCTACAACTTCTCTTCACAATGAAACTATTATTCATATAATAAGTACATGTTAATTTCATGGATGATGGTACATAATATTTTGGCTGTATTTTTATGTAATACCAATATAATAAGGAAATCTACTTCATAGTGTTGCTATAAATATTATATAATTTAATATGAAAAAAATATTTAGAGCAATGTTTAGGACATGGCTCAGATGGTAAAGCGTCTGCCTGCAATGTGGGAGACCTGGGTTAAATCTCTGGGTCAGGAAGATCCCCTGGAGAAGGAAATAGTAACCCACTCCAGTACTCTTGCCTAGAATATACCATGAACTGTGGAGCCTGGTAGGCTACAGTCCATGGGGTCTCATAGAGTCAGACATGACTGAGCAACTACTTAAGTAAGTAAGTAATTAAAATGCTCTGCAAAATTGCCTTCTTGAAATTTTTTGACTGTTAAAACAAGTAAAGAAAAAATAAAATTATAAAATAAATATATATTATATACTTTTAGAATAAAAGACATTATAATATTATTTACATATGTATTAAATGATGTGAAATTTGAATTCAATATAATTTCACTCATTTTTGAGGTTTATTGGGAGTCTTAATCTTGAACTGGCTTTTGAAAAATTTGAGTCTAATAGCTAAATATTCCTATATAAATATGCCTAAAGAATGTATATGTAATACATATATATATGTATATATATGTGTGTGTGTATATATATATATATACACACATGGCTGCAGAAGAAGCAAGTTCAATCCTGGGATTGAGAAGATCTCCTGGAATAGGAAATAACAACTGAGTCCAGTATTCTTGCCTGGATAATCCCAAGGACAAAGGAGCCTGGGGTGCTATGGTCCCTGTGCTCCCAAAGAGCTAGACATGACTGATCACACACATACCTCTCATTTAAATAAATGGTGACTGATTGGATCATATAGCCAAAATAGCCTAGAAGGAGAACTGGATTCATTTGAATGTTAATTTCAACATTCACACGTCTTTAGAATTTTGGCTTTATTTATGTATACTCTGAAGTCTTTGTTATTTTTCCCCTCTATGAGTCACTTTCACAATTAAGACAGCTCATCTGATGAGTTAAAATATATGTAACAGTTCCTAAACTCCCATCACTGTACTATTCCAAGTCATTCAATATTCTATTCATTCTCAAAAAATTAGACAAAGCTAATTTATTTAGCAAAATCTTCTGAATGCCACATGCCCTAGATTAGGTCTCATGATCATCTCAGAACTGCATTCTATAGCTGGGATAAAGGGAGTATTTCCTGGAGCTTGTGATGACTCATTTGCATAGAACTTTAGAGAGTGATATAGAGATGCTATTACACACAAAAAAATATGAGTGTTTTAGTGAGAATTCTAGGGAGTGAGTCTTGTATAAGAAATTAACAAATGTTAACTTTAGAATGAATACCTTAAACTAATAATAATTCTATATATTCCCGCTAGGGTCTTTTTTTTATATATAAAATCTTACTCAATATATGTGACTCCATTTCATCTCTGCTTTCCTTTTGCATTTAAAAAATTTTCTAGCATGTCTATGTTCTTGGCTCCTCATGTGTCAGTATTTCAGATGCTGGCAAATCCATTGGTTTCTCTTACTAATGTTGTTCACAGGATATTTAGATGTTCTACTGTAACAGACAAAAGTGGAGAGGAACATAATTTTTGTCTGAAAAACAATCTGCCTTACAAAGATAGTCAATGCTTTATTTATGGTATTCTTATTATAGACAAACAAAAACAAGTGCATAAACTTTGATTAAATCTGTTCACCTGTGAAATATTCAGGGTCAAGCTAAAGAATGTGTGTTGGTTGCAAAATCTATCTACATGTTCAATTTTCTCTACAGTGCAATACAAAGAAACAGTGATACTGACACTCTGAGGAGGACGGTCAACATAATACTGGAGATGTCCCTGATAATGAGTGACTATGGGTATTAAATACTATAATTTAAGTAAAATGCTCATTGTTGTTGTTCTGTGGCCAAGCTGTGTCTGACTGTGCAACCTTATGTATTGCATCATCCCAGGATTCCCTGTCCTTCACAGTCTCTCAGTTTGCTCAAACTCAAGTCCATTGAGTCATTGATTCCATCCAACCATCTCATCCTCTGTCACCCTCTTCTTCACTTACCCTCAGTATTTCTCAGCATCATGGTCTTTTCCAGTGAGTTGATTCTTCACATCAGTTGGCCAAAGTATTGGAGCTTGAGCATCAGTTCTTCCAATGAATATTCAGTACTTATTTACTTTGGATTGACTGGTTTGATCTCCTTGCAGTTCAAGGGATTGAATAATTTTTTCCAGCACCACAGTTTAAAAGCATCAGTTCTTCTGTGCTCAGCTTTCTTTATGGCCCAACTCTCACATCCATACATGACTACTGGAAAAACTATAGCATTGACTATATGGACCTATGTTGGCAAAGATATTATTTTAATATTAAATAGATATTTTCTTATCTTGAATGTATATATATACAATATATGAAAAATGAAATATGTATTTGGTCTTTTCCTCCAGTTCTTGACAGACAGATTCTAAAACACTTGCAATTTCCTGGGTGATAGGAACATTTGTTGTTCTAATGTGACTGCTCTTGGTAGGCTTCTGGATAGCTTCACAATGGGGACAGATCACCAGAAAGACCAAGTCATGGTATGAAGTTTGGAACTTTCAGCCTCATTCCCCAGAGAAAAGAGAGGGGCCAGAAACTATTTATAATCAATCATATCTATGTGATGAAGCATCCATAAATATCCCCAAACTACAAAGCTCCAGAGTTTCCAGATTTGTGCACAATTGAAGGTGGTACCTTCCAACTCCACAAGGACACTTCCAGACCTTATTTTATATACCTCGTCATCTGGCTATTCATCTGTATTCTTTATCATATCCTTTATAATACATTGGCAAATGTTAGCAAATATTTACTTGAGTTCCGTGAGTTGTTATAGCAAATGTTGAACCATTTTCAGGGACTGTTCAAACCTGCAATTTATATCTAGTTGGACAGAAGTACAGGCAACAACCTGGGATTTGGAACTGCTATCTAAAGTAGAGGATGATCTTGCAGGACTAACGGCTTAACTTGTGGGTTCTGTGCTAATTCCAGGTAGTAAGGTCATGATTGGATTATAAAACAGCTGGTTGGTGCCTGAGAGTGGGACACTGGGTGAGATTGGGGGGAAAACCCACACATTTGGCATCAAAACTAGCATATGGTAGAGGAAACACATTTTTATTTTAACCTATACAACTCAAAGTATGTTCTTCTACAAAGCAATAGCTGTGATCATAATTTGTTTGTCATTTTATTAGTGGTTGTTATATTTAATTTTAAAAATTCATTTGAATTTTTTGTCTTTTCTCACACCTACTTTTTTAAACCTCTTTTTTTGTTTTTATGTTTGTCTATTTTTCTAGACTCACCAGTTTTGGCTTTACATTGTGCAGTTTATTGGATTTCAGAATCTGTAGGTTAATATATAAACAGAAAAAGACATATGTTCTGAGAAGAAAAATATGAGATAAGATTAAATAGAAAATGCAAAGCAAGTGTATAATTTGTTTGTGGCTTTAAATTTAATAGTGTAATTCTATATGGGATGAGAATAGTTTAATCAAGCCACTATTTCGAATGTTAAGAACTACATATGTAGTATTAATAACCCAAACATATAGTATTGTGAACTTATAATACTGTGTAATTTCAATGATTGATCTAATCAGAGATTAGGTTTTGTGTTCAATTATATTTTGTTTCAAGATGTATGAGAATCCTGCTAATTTCTTGAAAGGGGTAACATAACTTTGTTATTTTATGACTTGCACCTGTTTTTTGATGAATATTTAGTGTCAAGAACTATGAGGGGTCTCACAATTTTACTTTTTTTTGCTCAGCCACGAAGTCGTGTCTGACTCTTTGTAACCCCATGAACTGCAGCATTCTAGTCTTCCCCGTCCTTCATCCTTCACTATCTTCCAGGGTTTCCTCAATTTGATATCCATTGAGTCAGTAATGTCATCCAACCATCTCACCCTCAGTGACCCCCTTCTCTTTCCCTCAGTCTTTTCCAGCATCAAGATCTTTTCCAGCAAGTTGGCTCTTTGCATCAAGTGGTCAGAGTTTGGAGCTTCAGCTTCAGCATTAGTCTTTCCAATGAATACTTAGGGTTGATTTCTTCTAGGATTGACTGGTTTGATCTCCTTTGTGTCCAAGGGACTCTCAAGAGTCTTCTCCAACACTGCAATTAAAAAGCATCAGTTCTTTAGCATTCAATCTTCTTTATGGGCAAACCAATAATTTAGCTTACCACAGTTTTTATAGATACTAGCAGAAGACATGAAGCTCTTGGACCAAAGTAAAAATTCTTTATTACTCATCGTAAAGAGGGAGTATGAAATTAATACTCACATCTCTTTCCTTTGTCCCCAAAATCTTGCCAGGTTGACATGGATGAGCGCTTATTGGATGCTACATACATAGTGAACTGTGTCACAGCTGATCAATAGGGCATCTATTTCTTATAATAGATTTAGAAAACCATACGGTGGTTTAAAATCTTAAATACCAAAAAAAAATTTTTTTAATGTTCCAAAAAATAAGTGAGAATGTCTTGCTATTGTAGGTTGGGAAGAAATTTAAAAATATCAGTTCAGTTCAGTTCAGTTGCTCAGTCGTGTCTGACTCTTTGCTACCCATGAATTGCAGCACAACAGGCCTCCCTGTTCATTACCATTTCTCGGAGTTCACTCAGTCTCACATCCAGCGAGTCCATGATGCCATCTAGCCATCTCATCCTCGGTCGTCCCCTTCTCCTCCTGCCCCCAATCCTTCCCAGTATCAGAGTCTTTTCCAATGACTCAACTCTTCACATGAGGTGGCCAAAGTACTGGAGTTTCAGCTTTAGCGTAATTTCTTCCAAAGAAATCCCAGGGTTGATCTCCTTCAGAATGGACTGGTTGGATCTCCTTGCAGTCCAAGGGACTCTCAAGAGTCTTCTCCAACACCACAGTTCAAAAGCATCAATTCTTCAG
>SJYV01014551.1:29889-43070 GCA_006410875.1 Neotragus pygmaeus
GATGCCATGATCTTCGTTTTCTGAATGTTGAGCTTTAAGCCAACTTTTTCACTCTCCTCTTTCACTTTCATCAAGAGGCTTTTAAACTCCTCTTCACTTTCTGCCATAAGCGTGGTGTCATCTGCATATCTGAGGTTATTGATATTTCTCCTGGCAATCTTGATTCCAGCTTGTGTTTCTTCCAGTCCAGTGTTCCTCATGATGTACTCTGCATATAAGTTAAATTATATAAGTGCTAAATGCAACTAAATTTGCAAAATTTCATGTGTATGTGTTTATACAATCTTAAGACATCATTTAAAAGCTTGGAATATATTTGTCAAACATGAAATTTATAAAGACATATGGAGAGATTTATAAATCCATAATAAAATGAAAAATAAGACAATAAAAAATCAGCACAACTCTTGAACTGACATTTCAGGAAGAAATAAACACACAAATGACTAACATGTCAAAAGACCTTGATATTCGATAATTATTAGGAAATGTACAATAAAATTAATTTGCAACACTATTTTAGATATACTCAATACAATAAAAAAAGAAAAATGTTTTTAAAGATATATGCTTGTAGAATAGGAAATTTTTATTATCAAGATTGCAAAGAATTTGCATTACACAAATAAAATTGAAGTTACATACATAAAACAATGCAGAAATCTCACTTCTAAATATATATTCTAGTTACACAAAAGGAAAGATGTTCATGACAAGATTTTTAAGTAACAACAAAACCAGTGCATAGCACAAATATCTGTAACCATGAGGATGAAGAAACAAAGTGTGATATATTAAAAAGAAAGGTATAGTAGTAAAAAAAGAATGAACTATAGTTCCATTCATCAACATAAGTAATATGTAAATATAATATTAAGTAAATCCATGCTTATAGAATATATACTGTTTTCACTTTATGTGAAGCTTCAATCTTACAAAATTAAGCTCTGTATTAATCAGAAATGCTATTATAAAATAATAAATAAAAATTAAAAATAAGATATAACTATAAAAATGTCATGGATTAAAGCAATATATTAAATTATTAAATACATTAACAGTGAAAACCTAGATGAAAGTTATGCCTTACTAGACTTATAGGTATATTTCCAAAGTTAGCATGATAATAAACCAAATAATTACTAATGAATTTGATATAATATGCAGTCTAAAATAGCTGCTCAAGGAAATACTTAAATATTCTTTTATTGCTGAAACAAATATTTTCCAATATAGTGAATTAATTACATTTTTAGACATTCAGTGTTCAATGATAAAGGATTCTTGATATGTTCACATGTGTCAGGAAGCAAACATTTTTCTTTTATTGGCGGAACATACATTTCACAAAATTTCTGGAGATATAGCTGATTAATGTTTCAAAATCATCAATGTTTCCACCAAAGTTGTCCTTTTATAAATCCATATACCAAAGAAATAATTATATTAAAAATTGTAACATATAAATTCTGACATTTATTGTCCTGTTTGTACAGTACCCAAATATAGAAACACACAAAAAAATTTGTTTGAAAAATATTTATACAGCTTAAAATAGGAAAACTTTATCCTTTGAAAAATATATACAAACATTTTCTCCCTCAAAACAAAATCTTCTCCCTCAAAAAATTCAGATATGTTTGTTAATGTACACAACCTGTGTGTTTATGAGAGAATATATTAGGTCTTTTACTTAAAAAAAAAAATTCAGTTACTATTCACTTAAATTGTTTTAAAGTTAGAAGGGTAACATTTTAAATAACAGTGGAAAGATGACAATAAAATGCTATAAGAATATAATCAAAGAACTTTATGATATGTTCACTGTTAGAGTATTAAACATATAGACCCACCCAGGATACCACAGCCACAGACCAGTAGGCCAGCACCAGGCAGCAGTCCTGAAGTCCAGGCTGGCTGGGAGTCTGGGCTGCTCATCATTCAGAAACATGATTGATACTATGAGGACCTACAAGACCTTCTAAAACTAACATCCAAAAATGATGTCCTTTTCACAATAGGGAACTGGAATGCAAAAGTAGGAAGTCAAGAGACACTTGGAGTAACAGTCAAGATTGGCCTTGGAGTACAACATGAAGCAGGATTTTCCAAGAGTTTTGCCAAGAGAACACACTGGTCATAGCAAACTCCCTCTTCCAATAACACAAGAAATGACTCTGCACATGGACATCAGCACATGGACATCAACACATGGACATCAGCAGATGGTCAATACAGAAATGAGGATTGATTATATTGTTGTAGCTGAAGATGGAGGAGTTCTATACAGTCAGCAAAAATAAGTGAAGTTGATATCAAATCATGATCTGTGGCTTAAATCATGAGCTCCTTATTGAAAAATTCAGGCTTCAAATGAAGAAACCAGGGAAAACCACTAGGCCATTTAGGTATGACCTAAGTAAAATCCCTTAATTTTATAATTTGTTGTTCTTCATTTGCTCAGTCATGTCTGACAATTTGTGACCCCATGGACTGTAGCACACCAGGTTTCCTTGTCCATCACCAACTTCCAGAACTTGCTCAAATTCATGCTGTTCATGGGGTTCTCAAGGCCAGAATACTAAATTGGTTTGCCATTCCCTTCTCCAGTGGACCATGTTTGTCAGAACTCTCCACCATGACCTGTCTGTCCTGAGTGACCCCACATGGCATAGCTCATAGTTTCACCAAGTTAGACATCACCGTGATCCAAGGGATCAGTTTAGTTTTCTATAATTGTGGTTTTCATTCTGTCTGCTCCTTGATGAATGAGGAAAAGAAGCTTGTGGAAGCTTCTTGATGGGAGGGACTTGATGTGGGTGAGTCTGGGTCTTGCCTTGATGAGGAGGGCCACGCTCGGAAAATTTTTAACCCAATTTCCTCTTGATGGGTGGGGCTGTGTTTCCTTCCTGTAGCTTGGCCTGAGGCCAAACTATGGTAGGGATAATGGCAGTAATGACACCTCCTTCTTTAGGGCTTACGCCAGGATTGTTGTAGTTAGTGCTCCTAAACCCAAGGGAGACCACTGTCGACCCACACCTCCACCAGAGACTCCTGGACACTCACAGGCAAGTCTGTCTCAGTCTCTTGTGGGGTCACTGTGCTCAGGGCATTTCAAATAGGAATGTACAGAACACATACTGTACATCACTCCTCTGCTCACAGGATGGATCATCAGATGTCATTTCCAATATACAAGCTTGAAAAATGATTTTATTATGTATTTCAAGATCATAACAGAAAAACATTAAACCAATTATGGAATCATGAGTAATTACACAGCTTGAACATCCATGACTGTCCCTATTCTTAACTACTGGAGTATTTTGATATTTAAGTATTTGAAGGATCTTCAGATCATGTTAGTTTTTTCTTTATCAGTGTAATTTCCTCAAAAATGAAATAGACTTCTGAACTATTTGCTTACAGTGAGCTCTATGAGTCAGTAACTTTAGCTAAAGCTCTTTCCCAGATATACTTAGTAAAACAGACATTTATTTTCTTATTTATATTCCATAACTTAATGGTGGCTATTTGAAGCAATCAACTTGGGTGGGAATGGAAACCCTTAATTTGATCTTTACTGATATTTAACTCTGCCATTTATTGAGAAATACTAAAGGGATATTTCCATTTAAATGATTTTTTGCTTGTTTCGTTGTTTTGTTTTGTTTTTTGCTTGTTTTTAAACTGAGTTTCCTGCTTTTCAGGGTCCAGAAGCATTCAATGTTTTCATCTCTCAAGGCACATGTTTCTATACTCTTTTTACTTTCATTTATTTTGCATTTGAAACCAGCAAATTCTTGCCTGAGCTCATATTTTATATAGTATTTTGGAAGTGCAGTGAAAAATTACTGACATCCAGCAACATAGCTGTTAATTCCAATCTATTGCTTTGGTTTACTTGTCAGACAGCTCTATATCCCAAGTGTTGGACATAGCTATGAATGCCTATGTATACTTATGTATGGCTATGTATACCTATGTATGCCTTTGCATACCTATGTATATTTTATTACACATGAAATTGTCATTAGATATATAAATCTCTGTTTAGATGTTTTTTCTTCCAGTAATACTCAGGAACATTAAAGAAAAAGGCTCTTGGATTGATCTCTTATCTTCTTATATCCAGTTTTGTTGTTAAAACTATGAATAGCATTATTTCTCTTCTTAAATGTATGTTTTTTTCTCTTTCTCTGTGCCATATTTTTCATTTTCCTTAAATGATGCTATTACATGTAAAGGGTTGCCATTTTTACTCTTATTTAGGATTCAAGTCTATTTCAAAGTGTCTTTTAAATGGAAATTGATTATAATTATATTACAACTATAATCTTGCTATACATTTTTTAAGAAACATTTTTTGGGTGATCTGTTTTCAGCTTCACTCTAGTCCTAGCAGTGCTTTCTTTAAAAACAAACAAACAAACAAACAGGCAAACAAATAAAAATTAAAAAAACATCAATGTACATTCTACTGTTGTTGGATGGAATGCTATATACATGGAAAATAGGTCAAATGAATTAATCGTATTCACTATGTGCTTTATATTCTTGCTGGTTTTCTACTTGTCCTTTCAGTTACAATGAAAGAGAGTGAACTGACAAAGTGTAGTTCTGATTTTGTTTATTTTTCACGTCACTTCTGTCCGTTGTTTATTCATCTATATTAAATTTCTTATGTTAGGCACATAGCGATTTAGGATCAAGTGACCATTTTTATCATAAATATTTCTTTTTACTGGTAATTTTCCTTGTTTCAAATTCTACTTTTTTATGATATTAATATAATTACTTAAGCTTTTTGAAATTACATTTTCATGGCATGTCCTTTTCTTTTTAGCCATTTTACCTGTNCCAAGGAGTAAGCATCTTTTAATTTCGTGGCTGCAGTCACCATCTGCAGTGATTTTGGAGCCCAAAAATGAGAGAGCTCAGACCTGGGCATAGGGGGGATGTCCAAATTGTGGGAAAAGAAAGAACAAATGGGAAATTCAGAGAGGCCAGAGAGGTAAGTCAACAATCAGGACACTAGTGGCAGGAGCCAAAGAGACAGAGCCAAGAGAGTCTGGGGGCTGGGGGAGGACTGCACAGGGGTCAGCCACAGACCGACTACTCAGAAGCAGGAGAGGAGGGGACGAAAGGTAAAATGTCCAGGGCCAAGAAGAAGGGAGGTCATGGAAGAAGAAGTAGGGGGGCAGGGGGAGACTGCATCATAAATGCATCATTTGGAGAAATTTGACATTGAAAGAGAGGAGTGAAGCTCACAGAAACAAGACGCAAGGTGATTTGCCCCCAAGCCTCGGACATATTTTGGACAGAGGGCACTGACCAGTGCAGAGCGAGGCACGCACAAGGGCGCATGAGATGAGGTGCTGCTGGACAGCAAGACATCTCAGGTCTCACACACGCTCTCTCGCTGAAATCATGTGATCAACCCCAGCACAGCTTGATGTGTCTAAGTACATAGCTAGTTTGCTTGTTCCAGACAGCCATCCTTCCCCATGTATTACCAGACTCCACTATCTTTGAAAATATGTTTTCTCTTTTGTAGGATCTTAAAAATAGTCTCCCCCGCCCCAAGAGAAATCACTGCCTCTTAGATGACATTCTGCCAGGCCAAAGCTACAAAACCTCACCCAAAATAGATTGAATATTTTAAATATTTTCTTATTTGCACCCCTCACAAGTATGCCTGCAATGCAAAGCCAATTATGAGACTGACTTTTTTTTTTTTTTTTTCCTGAAATGAGAGAAGATATATTTTCTGGTAAAAAAGTCGACACTAGGTCTCACCATATGGTGTTGGTTGGATTTCAGCCAGCCTTCCCTAAGCCTGGGACAGGGAGAAGGAACACCTACAGCTGGGTTAAAACGTGCAGAGTAAGGAGGTCTCTGTTAGCATTTGCCATCTGGGAGTCCAGCTCGTGCACTTGTCTGAGCTTCCCTGTTAGAACAGTGATTCTCTAAAGGAAGGTGCAGTGTTTTTACAAGATTACAAAAGGCACACAGCCTAACACTAAGCCTTTCAGGTAATAGATGTGCAGAGGTTGGTTGAATGAATGAATGAATAAACAAAACTATCTGAGGAGAATCCTGTTTACAGCTCTGAGTGACAAGAGGAATTTCTTGTGAAGGAAACCATTTTGCTTTCTCTGAGGGGGAAAGCAAATCCAACAGAAAGTGAGGGAAGAGTGGAAACCATAGAGTTGTAAGAAATAGGGAGACAGAGAGTTCTTGCTGGACACTGAGGGAATTGTTTAGTCCTGTTGGGTAGACGTGGAGAACAGTAACTTGTCTCAGATGGCCCTTCTTCCCTCCACACTGGATCTTCTCTGATCTCACTCCCTTTCTATTCTGTCAAGTCCTCACCCTTATCCCATGCAACTGTGTCCTACTTCTACCTGGCGCCTTGGCAGACCAGCCCCTCCTTCTTTCTTCTTTGCCCCATAAGTGCAGGCTCTCCCTTCAACCGTACCCTATTCATAAAACACAGGCTATGGCTTAAGATGTTAGCCCTTAACAGTAACTACTGTTTCCATGGTGTCAAAGCTTTACTACAAAGGTGTGACTAGGTTGAGGACTTGCCATTCAGGGCAGATCCCCTCTCCTGCTAAGTCAGGCTGGCCCTGAGTGGGGAACACCACTGGTCTGGGGACAAAGGAGGGCAATGGTTTTTCCCAGTGTCCTATAGGTGACCACATACTAGTGCCCTGGAGAGAGAGCTCTCATCTGTATAGCAGTTTCTTAAAAAAAAAAAAAAAAAATTAAGGATAGAACAAAACCTGTGTACATGCTCTGCAGAATTAACAAATGTAATAATTTTGTCATCACTGCCTAAGATCTTCTTTTATATATTGCAGGAAAATTTTACCTTGATTTTGTTCCTTGATTTTGTGGCCAGTACCATTCTCTCTCCCTCTCGTGGGAAACCACTATGTTGAACTTTGGGGCTTCCCAGATGGTCTAGTGGTAAAGAGTCTGCCTACCAGTGCAGGAGACGTAAGAGATGTAGGTTCAATCCCTTGCTTGGAAAAATCCCCTGGAGATCCCTTTGGTATTCTTGCCTGGAGAATCCCATAGACAGAGGAGCCTGGCAGGCTCCAGTCCATGAGGTCACACAGGATCGATCACAACTGAAGTGACTTAGCAGTAGCATGTTGAATTTGGTGTGGTTCTACCATCAGAGGTATTTATATAATTCATAGGAGTAGAATCAATCATCCATCCCTTTTGGCTGCTATATAGTATTCCATCCTGTACTTTAGTTTATATAGCCCCTCCCTCACTGATGGCTGTTGGAAATTTTGCAATGATATTGCAATTACAGATGATATTCCAAAGAGCTGCCTTTTACATGTCTCCTTGCTGAAGAATGGGGGAGTTTCCCAAGAAGATATACCTAAAAATGGAATTGCTAAATAGGAAATGCATATACGGAACATCACTGGATGTTGCCAAATCACTGCAAAGTGAATGTACCAATTTACTTTCTTACACAAAATATATACACATTACCAGCAATATTTATTTTTTCAAAATCAGATGTCTTTTTCGTTACCAATTTGCTGGTTATGAACTGGTATCAAGATTTCATCATGCATTTTCTGGTTGCTAATGAATTTGGGCATCATTTCATGGTTTTTGGCTTTTGAATTTTTTTCATGTGTGGATTGTAATATCCTATTCCCATTTTCCACTGGGTTTTTCTCTCTGTGTGTGTCTTNAATTCCATCACCTCTACTAGCTTTGTTCATAGTGATGCTTTCTAAGGCCCACTTGACTTCACATTCCAGTATGTCTGGTTCTAGATGAGTAATCACACCATCGTGATTATCTTGGTCATGAAAATCTTTTTTGTATAGTTCTTGTAGGGAAATTAAATAGTCTTGTTTAGGATTCAGAGACAAACCAGAGCAGACCTTTGACCTTGCTTCTCACCTATCTGAATACTGCCCTGACTACTGCTAAGGGTTCCAGTCACACCTTTGTGTCAGTGTTGGAAGAGAAACACAGTAGATAGATAAGAAGCTGATCTTGGAATTTGTTAAGTCCCTGGAGATTTAGCAACATTCCAAGATTTTCAGAACAAAGGAAACAGCATTGTAAAAAAAATTTAACATAATACAAGAGCTGCAGTTTTGCTTCCAGACTTAGAATGACATAGGTTTGTAGCCTGGGGATTGTTAGTGGGAACCTATGGGACTGCAATCTGAAGTTCCACCCAATTAGCAGACACACTGCCTGGGATCTTTGCCCAAATGGGACTCCAGATATGCTGTGACATGGGACTTCCCAGGCTGTTTAAGTCTGGATGTTGGTCAAAATCCAGTGTGATGATGTATCTTCTGCTCTTTCTATGTCTTTTTTCTTTAATATTAGTATATTGAAAGTAAGCTAGATAATTCTCAGTAAATATTTGTATTACTTGTATATAATGAGTGACTTATTTTGTTAACAAATCCTTTGAACCTGAAATGAAAGTGAAAACTTTCAGCCAAACACTGCTGCTCCACATTTTACTTTCTTTCTTTATTATTCTATATGTTTCTTTTTATGACTTCCTGTTCCTGCTTCATATTACTAATTGCCTTAGTTGAAAGATTTTTATAATTATTTTAATTTCTATTTTTTCTTTTCTTTTTATTTCAGTTCATGTTGTATCTATAACATATTTGGTATCTTTCCTTTATAGCAGTTGAACTTGTGAGGCATTCAGTTATTTTAGCAAACAAACTGAATGTCTGACCATATCAACTTTCCTGTCTGATAAAGTGTAATGGAAAAACGAAAGGTCATNTCATGTTGTATCTATAACATATTTGGTATCTTTCCTTTATAGCAGTTGAACTTGTGAGGCATTCAGTTATTTTAGCAAACAAACTGAATGTCTGACCATATCAACTTTCCTGTCTGATAAAGTGTAATGGAAAAACGAAAGGTCATATGAAAGTTTGGAGCCTTCTCAATGGGTTTAAAGAAGAAGGAATATAAAACTGCTAAATATTACATCATCTCACCAAGCAACAATTCTACTAATGAGTCACGCTTAAAGACTTACAAAGGAACTGGAGTTTGAAAGCATACTCTCTCATTTGCATAGTTTGATGTACAATTGTTGGGGGTTTAAAGTCAGAACAGAAGGAGTTGGGAATGACTGACTTCTAAGGGTCAGTCGCACACCTTTTATAGAACCTCACCCAAAGTATTGTGCCAACCTAGCATTATCTGCATTCACAACTGAGGAGCCTGGGCTGATCCTGGTCATTTCTGTTGTACAGGTCAAACACTTTCCCAAATAATTTAAGTGGATGATAACAGAACTTAAATCTTTCCCCAAGTGTATTTTCTTTTCAAGGCAATATCACCTTCTCTTCCATAAGTTCATGATATTCTTTATTCTCACCAGGAGTTTTGCAGAGTCTGTCAATTCTCACATCCAGTCTGCCCTGCAATTTCTGTATTTTGTTTTCAAAGATGATTTTAGAGAATACAAATGGCAGCACATTCTATATGCCACTTTGTCAGGAAAATTTCACCTCTTTTACAGTTTTATCTATTTTTACACTTCATTTATTTTTATCCCTCCAATGATTATTCAGGAATTCTGTCTTGCAATCCTTATATCACAAGGAACATACTTCAGAAATTTCCTTTGTCATTAGAATTATTTGTATTATTTCCATGCTCCCATTAGATAGCTTTCCAGAATGCTCTCGCTTTTTCCTGTTCCCAGATACTCTGCACACTGTTTTCACCAATAAATATTTTAGAAATCATTACATTCTGATTATTTAAAAGATAAAAAGATTCTTCTACCTGAAAGTGAGGAGGTATTAAAGTATTATTGAGAGGAATTCAAATGCATAACTATTTCCTATTCTTCACTACCAATATACATATTTATGAAGGAAGCCTGAGCTAGAAATTTGTAGGGAAAAAACAGCAAATGTGAAAAAGTGATCTAATGCATATATCAGAGAATGTAGCCTCATTATTATGCAAATAATAGATTCTACTGAAGAAATTCAGAGTACTAGATAATTCAAAGTAATAGATAAGCTGTCTAGTTATAATTTTACCTTAGACAATGCTGAATTAGAGGTAACATACAGCACATCTTACATTTCCCTAACATATCTAAATAATATGCTTTATTATAATGATGCTATAAATGGCCATGATAATAAGAGTATACTTAGTACACAGGTAGAAGCTATAATTAACAAGCATAGGGTAGTATTACATGTAATACAATCCTAAAGTTCTAGCTAGTTGATAAATGCAGTTTTCTGATTAATTATATACTTTAATTTACCAATGAATAACTATTCATTTAACACCTACCCTGTGTGTGTGCAGTGTATATGATAAAAATAAAGTACAAGACACAGTACTGACTAAATACTTGAGATACTTAAAATGCATTTGAGCAGACAATGCATTCTTTCCTGAAAACAAAAGGGCAGATATACAACAACTGTTATAATTTGGAGAAGAAATAGCAAATGTAAAAAGTGTCATTATTCAGATGCTTTATCAAAATGAGAGGATTTGAATACAAACAAAATATAAATGCCATCAGTTAGTTTGAATACAAAATATAAATGTCATCAGTTAGTTTTGATTTTAAAATTATTTCCTTCACTACAATATACATAAATAATAATTCTGAATTTGAAAATTTATTATTGTTTTCTAGGTTTTAATTTTGTGTTCAAAATTTACTGCTGTTTGAAAATGGGTAAACTATTTTTTCTAAATGTAGCATGATTGCAATCACTAATCACTTATCTATTTCTCATACAAACATAAGCACATATATAAACATGTGTGTATGTACCTATGTATAATAGATACAGATCTCTTAATATATTGATAAATGAAACATTATTTAAGCAGTCTTACAGAAATATTTACAGAAAGGGAGAAATTCACATGACTGCAAAGAAACACTCATGCAGTTGAAACAAAAATGAACATTCCCCCCAAAAAAACCAGAAGTTTAAACAACCAAGTTGTGTAAGGAAATTGCTTAGCCTTATAGATACAAGATCAAAAACTCACAACATAAAATTTGATGCAATTTGCCAAAGACATCAAAGGAAATGGGGAAAAAGTTCTTACATAGATAAGAGTCTAACAGAAAATGTAATATTTGCTACCCATGGAGGCAAAACTTTGAAATGCTATGAAGTAAAGAATCAATCAACCATTAACATAAATTTGTTGACCGCCTATTAATACTGAGAAAATCATAAAGCAAAAATGAATGTCTTACCCTTCATATTTTTCCCCTGTTTGCAATGGGATGTAAATATTCAGATGCAAGAACATAAGCTCTTTTAACTTTCTCTACGTTCACTCCATAATCACTACTGAGCCTCTTTCTCTGACGAAAAACTTCAGAGTGAACTATAAATAGATATCTGCTATCTTCTCTGCAGAGAAGATATTTTCATATATTATTTTACTTTTTACTGCCTCTATAACACTGGGGAGGTTAGTTAAGTTCTGAAACCTGTGTTTATCCAGTTTCCAATATTTTTTTTACTGTATTAGTTTGATACTGTATTTTACTTTAGTTTCACAATTCTCCTGTAAAAAGAATTGAAGGATTGTGCACAGAGGAAGAACTTAGATGCTAATACAGAAGCCATCTCTGCCAGGTCTTGTTGATATCCTCTATGAATATGCTGGTAACAGCTTTTCACTGATCTCCAACCACTCCTGCTTTAAATATGGCATTGACAGGCCAAAATATGACTAAATTAGTTGTTGAAATTTAGCAAATGAAGGATGACTCCATCTTTATGTTATGTTTCATTGAAGACATGTCTAAAAAGAGCCACATGCACCACATGATTTAAAAGAAGTTTCCGTGAAAATCTTCTAGTGTTGTGACTTTGATTGCTGTTCAATGGTGGCTCAGCAGAGAGACATACCTCTCACCCCCCACAAAAGAACCACTGTGCTATAATCAAAGTTGAATCTCCCATCTAACAGTTAAGTCACTTTCTGGAGCTAGGGCATTTTGTCTGGTTTGTCTTTCTAGAATGATTATCTCCCTATAGAGTTCTCAAATCCTTTGTAAAGGTTATTCCATTTATTTGATAAACAAACATGTTGCAAGTTCTGTGACTGTCAGGGATATTTATATTGCTTCTGACTTTTCTCTGTGATATGTAATGGGGAAATGAAAATCTCCTCTTCCAAGACTTTTCACTTACATTGGTTTATTACCTTGGGATCGCTTCCCAGAAGTGGTATTACTTNGTTCTGTGACTGTCAGGGATATTTATATTGCTTCTGACTTTTCTCTGTGATATGTAATGGGGAAATGAAAATCTCCTCTTCCAAGACTTTTCACTTACATTGGTTTATTACCTTGGGATCGCTTCCCAGAAGTGGTATTACTTTTTCAAATAATATGAATATATTTATGGTTTCAGATACTTCTTGGTGAACTGCTTTTAAAAAAGTGTTGTGTATAAATTTACAGTTCCTCTAAAATTTAAGAATTGATCAATTTCATTGCATATGCACTATAACTGTGTATATTAAACAAAACATGAGAGAAACTTCACAATAAAATGCAATATAGCACTATGGAAATAAATCTGAAAAAATTGTAATAACGATGATTTCTACAAATATGCACAATAATGCAATTATCTGAAAGGCAAGAAAGAATGTGGCTATACTGATAAACTTAAAATATATTGGAGTTTTAATCAAAGGATTATAAAAAGGAAGGCACTTAGCTCAGAACTTTGTAAGGAGAATCATTTCAAGTCATTTCACATATTGTTCTCATGCTGTATCATTTTGAGAGAGTAACAGGCAGGAAGGCCAGGGGTCTCCAAACGGAGGAAAAAGCCTGCAAGTGTCAGACATTTTATCTCTCTTAAGAGGCAGGAGAAAACAGACTAGTGATATTTTTTTCCTTCTCTATACAAATTTAAAAGGAGGTTTCTCCTAAAATTCTGTGTCGCCATAATGACACCTGGTTTCACTTGAAGTTAACCGTTGCCTTTTTCTTATGGAAATAATTGTCTTAAGATATGCTAATGTACTATGCATTTACCCCAAACTCTGTCTTCAAGTCGATTCCGCCCTTTTGGGCTCAGAACCTACTTGACAGACCAGTATGTTATACTTGGATATTGTTCCTCTAA
>SJYV01014551.1:47813-63003 GCA_006410875.1 Neotragus pygmaeus
AGGAGGTTTCTCCTAAAATTCTGTGTTGCCATAATGACACCTGGTTTCACTTGAAGTTAACCATTGCCTTTTTCTTATGGAAATAATTGTCTTAAGATATGCTAATGTACTATGCATTTACCCCAAACTCTGTCTTCAAGTCGATTCCGGCCTTTTGGGCTCAGAACCTACTTGACAGACCAGTATGTTATACTTGGATATTGTTCCTCTAATCTATGTAAATGAAATTATTTGCATGGTGATCTGCCCTTCTTTAAGATCCAAGTTAATCATTTTATGGCCCAAGATAAACCATTTAGAGCCAAGATTATCCCAAAATACATCTTATGGGTGAGGGGCCTGGGGCCATTCTAAGTTTTGAGACATTCCTTTCTTTTGTTAACAGACTATATAACATCCAGCTAAAGACTAGCAGGGGGGCACTCTTTCTGCCCCCTTCTGATGTCTATGTCAGAAGCTTTCTCTATCTCCTTTATACTTTAATAAAACTTTATTTCACAAAAGCTCTGAGCAATCAAGCCTCGTCTCTGGCCCCGGATTGAATTCTTCTCCTCCGGAGGCCAAGAATCCCAGCGTCATAATTCAACAACAACCTTTCAATTTGATGCATATAACTTTTAAAAATATAACAATTGATTGCACTAAAATTACAAGCCGTGCTGCTAGAAATAATTACTACTCATTCATACCTGATGCCAATAACCACAAATAATTAGAATAAAATTCTATTCACAATGTTAACATGATATATAAAGTGTCACAACATTTATTTTTATACAAAGGATAAGTAGATAGAGTTTATAGTAGCAGTTACCACAACATATTTAGGGATAACTAATAAAAATAGCAACTCTTTTTATGTTGAGAGTGGAGATGGAGAATCTGGACACAATTCAATGAAAGAAAAAAAAAGTAAAAGCAGTAAGAAAACATTAAATACAAAATCAATGTGCCCTAATGTCTCACTGGCTATTAAAAGTTATACAAACATCAAAAATGTTATTGGTATATAAATTAAAAGATAAATGTGATTAATAAAGGAAATTTAGAAAAATAAATTTATGTAAAAGGATATGGTATCTCAATATTTGGTGAAAATTGATAACTTTAAACAATGTTGAAGCAATTTTGTAGCTATTTGGAAAAATGAAATATTTGGAAACTTACACTATAAACCAGCATAAGCTTCAAATGGATCAAGGATTTACATGTGTAACAACATAAAAATAATAAAAATGTAAAAATTTCTGAATAATGCTTTTATATGAAGTATGTTATAAATTAAAGAAATCATTTTTAAATGCTATAAAAAAAGCAAACATATCTTCACATCTTATAAACAGAAGTAAAATTAAAATATAAATAAAAAGGGAAAACATTTTCAATTTTTATCAACACTATAATCTATAAATCTCAAGATGTATAAAGATTTTCATGACAATTGATAGGAAAAGAACAATAGTCCTAGAGAAAAATTGCTCTGAACTCAAATTAGACAGATGTGGATTTGAAAATAATATTCAAACATGGTAAAATATAATCCAATAATCCATTTTATTTTTATTAGAGGACACATAAAGTAATTTCACAAAGATACTACTTGTATTAAGAATATTACCAAAACATAAATGTTGAATAAAATTCTCTTGGCAAGGATATAGGGAAACAGGCACAGGAAATATTGGTTTAGAGCTAATAGCTTCAGAAATTGTTAGTATGTTTGCACAAATTTCAAATATATATAAGCATTGAACCAGCAATTTCATTTCTATTGTTTAAACTTCTAATATACTTGAGCCATTGTTTGGCATTATTTATTTGGCTTATTGATAATTGAAAAAAGACTTTAAATGAGTGAAATATTCAGCATTAGCGGGTAGTTAAACACATCAAAAATTAGACATACTGACCCGTCCAGCAGGTCCAGTTATTCCAGGGTCCCCGAGAGGGAGCTACCTGAAAGAATCATGGGGGAGAGAGAGAAAGGAGACCAAGCGGCGAAGAATGACAGAGTCAGTCTGGCTGATGTCAAGGTCTCATTTACTAGCTGAAGGCAAGCAGTATATATAGGCANTTCATGGGGTCGCAAAGAGTCGGACATGACTGAGTGACTGAACTGGAACTGAACTGAAGCATGCTTGAAATTTTTAATGCTAATGCCATATTTTATAGTGTTGCTAAAAGATAAAGATAATTCAAAACTGAACTGTGCAACAAAAAGCACTTTTTTGTGGGGGGGAAGTGGTTATTTTCACTCAAGAAAATTTCATCTATTGAGGATTTGCAAGTTTCCCACTACTACCTATTTTTTATAGGCCAACAACAGCAACAATAACAAATTAAAAGATCTGATCACACAAACACATATTTTCTTCATAGAATTAAAAGGAAATTTAAATAAATTTTCTCATCTTTTTGAACAGACTTTCTTCACTCCAGCATTGATTTTGATGGACAGGGCAAGTGAACAAGAAAAGCTGTGGTTTAAGGAGATGCACACACAGTAGCAATATTAAAATGTATTATTATTTGTATTAATGTTGAACCCTGTGAAAAAGTGATCTTGGCATTCATTCAAAGATACACTTTAGGCCTAATCTTTTCAACTCATTCAATTCATAGATATACCTCTTGAAAAAAAATTTAATTCATCAAGGGAAAGTTGGCTAGTTTTTGTCTAAGAACTTGGGCATCCTCCATGACATTGTCCTTCTTGGATCCAGGATACTCAGATATTCTGAGAATTTCCTCAAGTCAAAACTTTTTTACAATTTTGAAGACTCAAAATCAGATGAACAAAATGAAGTGAACATTGGCCATTCCTTGGTGAAAAACAGTTTAAAATAAATAATTTATAGATACTTTCAAGATGTAATGGCCTATGGTGGGAGGGGGGCTGNAAGTCAAAACTTTTTTACAATTTTGAAGACTCAAAATCAGATGAACAAAATGAAGTGAACATTGGCCATTCCTTGGTGAAAAACAGTTTAAAATAAATAATTTATAGATACTTTCAAGATGTAATGGCCTATGGTGGGAGGGGGGCTGGGGGAGGAATGGTGTGTAAAGACCAGAGTGGTGGCCCAGTTTTATCACTGAACATTTTTAATATTGTATTTTAATATTGCTACATTTTCACATAAATTAAGGTGCACATAGGGAACCTTGTATTCTTTCAATTTTTAAGAAATTATGCATTTCTTAAAGTGGGATATAAAATAGTATAAGCATTTTCTGGATAGGTATTTTCAGGTGTATAAAAACTTATTGGAATTTAAAATCACATTACCTAAGCTTTTGCTTTCCCAGTTAACAGCTAATAAAAATCTTTACAATTTTTCTGTAATATTTCTATTTCTTATGCATTTTCAATCTTTAAAAAAATCATACCTTATGCATACATTTTTTTGAACATACATTTTTATAAGTGATGAGTCTAGATCATTTAAACAGCTTGCTTTGCGAAAATAATGTTCTATGTAGTAAACAGAAGAATTACAAAGATCACCATTATGCTCTCTGTTCTCTATAAGACTAAAATATGAATGGACAGACAAATTAAAGTAGTTTATCTATTGTCAGGGACATGTAGAGGGGCAGTAAGTGGAATCTGTGTGGTAAGAACCTGAGATATACAGTTTCCAAAATCAGTATTAGAATAAGTGGGGAAAAATTCAAATACAATTAGGAAATGTAATCAGGAGAAAGATAAATTTGCAGACATCAAACTTTTAAAAGAATAAATAACATTATATATATTTGTGATATAATTTGTTTTATCATTAAATCCTTTGGATTATTCATATACACTATCTTAAAACAGAAAATAATTCACTAATTTGACAAAATATAATATCAACTTACAAAACAGAATAATGATCAAATACATAAACAATAAAAAGTTAAAAATATAATGAAAGACAAGAGCTTTACTTACCATGGCCGTAAAACAAAATATTTTAACAAAATTGGGTGAACTAACCCAATCTAAAATTTTAAAACTATAGCATTGGCTAATAAATAAATAATCGAGTAGAACAGAAGCTGAAAGTCCAAAGGATACTAAAGAAATATGAAACTTTATTATGATAATAAACTTTGTATTCAAAATTGCTAGGGTCAAAATATGCTTATTAATATATGGTAATGGAATGATTAGACATCCATTTATAAGGACAAAATGGCATCACTCATTAAAATACATCAGTGAAACTTAATAGTTAGCATCTAAAGATAGATATGAGCAACATAAATATATCGGAAAATTATGCCAGACTTTCTTTAAAATCTGCATATGTTTAAGTATCTTTCAACTGTATCTCAAAATTCAGATGAATAATAAAAACAAATAACAAATGTGATGTATTAGTTCAGTTCAGTTGCTCAGTTGAGTCCAACTCTTTGTGACCCCATGGACTGCAGCACACAGGTCTCCCTGTCAATCAACTCCCGGAGTCCACCCAAACTCATGTCCATTGAGTCAGTGATGCCATCCAACCATCCCATCCTCTGCCGTCCCCTTGTCCTTCTGCCTTCTGTCTTTCCCAACATCAGGATCTTTTCAAATGAGTCAGCTCTCCACATCAGGTGACAAAAGTATTGGAGTTTCAGCTTGAACATCAGTCCTTCCAATGAACAGCCAAGACTCATCTCCTTTAGGATGGACTGGTTGGATCTCCTTGCTGTCCAAGAGACTCTCAAGAATCTTCTTCTCCAACACCACAGTTCAAAAGCATCAATTCATTGGCACTCAGCTTTCCTTATAATCCAATTCTTACATCCATACATGACTACTGGAAAAACCATAGCTTTGACTAGTCGGATCTTTGTTGGCAAAGTACTGTCTCTGTTTTTTAATATGCTGTCTATATTGGTCATAGCTTTTCTTTCAAGGAGCAAGTATCTTTTAATTTCATGGCTGCAGTCACCATCTGCAGTGATTTTGGAGTACAAATAAAATCTGTCACTCTTTCCACTTTTTCTCTATCTATTTGCCATGAAGTGATGGGACTTGATGCCATGATCTTCATTTTTTGAATGTTGAGTGTTAAGCCAGCATTTACACCCTCTCTTTTTACCCTCATCAAGAGGTTCTTTAGTTCCTCTTCTCTTTCTGCCATTAAAGTGGTATCATTTTCATATATGAAGTTTGTTGATAGTTCTTCCAGCAATATGATTCCAGTCTTTGCCTCATCGAGCCCAGCATTTTGCTCCATGTACTCTGCATATAAGTTAAATAAGCAGGGTGACAATATGCAGCTGTGATGTACTTCTTTCCTGGTTTTAAACCAGTCTGTTGTTCCATGTCCTGTTCTAACTGTTGCTTCTTGTTCTGCTTTCAGGTTTCTCAGAAGACAGGTAAGGTGGTCTGGTGTTCCTATCTCTCTAAGAATTTTTCAGTTTGTTGTGATCCACAGAGTCAATTGTTTTAGTGTAGTCAGTGAAGCAAAAGTAGATGTGTTTTTGGAATTCTCTTGATTTTCCTAAGGTCCAGTGGGTGTTGGCAATTTAATCTCTGGCTCCTCTGCCTTTTCTAAATCCAACTTGTACATCTGAAAGTTCTCAGTTCACCTGCTTTTGAAGTCTAGCCTCAAAGATTTTGAGCATTGTCTTCCTACCAAGTGAAATGAGCTCAATTGTGTGGTAGTTTGAACAATGCTTTGCACTGCCCTTCTTTGGGATTGGAATGAAAATTGACCTTTTCCAGTGCTATGGCCACTGCTGAGTTTTCCAAATTTGCAGGCATATTGATTGCAGCACTTTAATAGCATCATCTCTTAGGATTTGAAATAGTTCAGATGAAACAGTTCACCTCCATTAGCTTTGTTCATTGTAATGCATCCTAAAGCCTATTTGAATCTTATAAGTGGAAATATATACCTTTGGTCAACAACTCCTCTTCTTCTCTACCTATCAACCCCCGTGAAACACTATTCTACTACTCTTTTTATGTGTTTCCATTTTTCAGATTCCACACATTAGTGACTGTGTATAGTATTTGTCTTTCTCTGTTATTTCAATAAGCATAAAGCCCTCAATGTACACTAATGATGTCTCAGGTGGCAGGAATTCTCTTTCTCATAACTATACAATATTCCATTTTGTTTATATACATATATGTGTATATATGCATGCCTNTCCCCTTCTCCTCCTGCCCCCAATCCCTCCCAGCATCAGAGTCTTTTCCAGTGAGTCCACTCTTATGCATGAGGTGGCCAAAGTACTCTTACTCTCCCTTATTAAATTTCGCCAACTTTTAATATGCTGATTACAGGTCTAGAGAGAAAAAATAAAATGTGATTTGTTCCCAAAATATTTTTTTTGGGGAAAAAAAGAATTTTGAATACTAAGGAATATTTAAAAGGAAATTTTATATATCAAAATAAATGGTGATAATGGTGATTTTAACTTTTAATTAAGTTTAACTTTACTTAAATGTAAAAGAAGAGTACCCATAAGTTCCACATGGATAATCTAAATAAACATTAAAGAAAGCAATTCATTTTAAACAGACAAACAAATGTTAATAAATGTTTGAAAGTGAAAATGTGAGTCACCTAGTCATGTCTAACTCTTTGAGATCCCGTGGGCTGTAGTCTGCCAGGCTCTTCTCTCCTTGGAATTATCCAGGCAAGGAGTGGGTGGCCATTCACTTCTCGAGGGAATATACCTTACCCAGGGATTGAACCTGAATCTAATGGCAACCCACTCCAGCATTCTTGCCTGGAAAATCCCATGGACGGAGGAGCCTGATAGACTACAGTCCATGGGGTCGCAAAGAGTCCGACACAACTGAGCGACTTAACTTTCACTTCATTTTCACTTCTGCATTGTAGGCAGAGTTTTTAATGTCCGAGTCACCAGGGAAGCCAATAAAAGTACAAGAGATGACAAAATTAGAAAACATCAATTGATCATTCAGTGACTTGGATATTCACAGGCTCTCTATAAATTAATAGCATCAGCAACAGGACAAACTGATTAATAAGATAATCAGGATAATAGGTTAATAATAGAGTAATCCCTTGTTGTGATAAATACATATGATATTTGTTGTATTCCTGCAAAAACATTTTAACTTGAATCCAATCATGAGACAGCTATCAGACAACCAAACAAGTATGTATTTAAAAATAACTAGCCTATACTGGTTAGCAACAACAACAACAACAAATCCAAGTTAGTTTACAAAAATGGACACTTCTAAATTAAATGTAGACTAAAGTACAAGACAATAAAATTGAGCGTATGATACTTTTAAGTAGACCTTAGAATAAAATATTTCTAATGTTTGTTATTGGAACAATTAGAAAATTTCATGAATCAATGTTAAATTGTTGAGAAATATGCACATACTATCTTTATGTAGAAGGTTGTTTTTTTTTTGTTCTTTGAAGTGTTTGTTGGTAAAACAGAGATTTCTTCAATATACTCACAAATGTATTAGCTAAAAGATAATGTCTATGTATGAATACACATAAGTTTTTTGAATGTTGAGTTTTAAGCCAGTTTTTTCACTCTCTTTTTTCATTTTCAAGAGACTCTTTAGCTCCTCTTTGCTTGAGGGTGGTGTCATCAGCATATCTGAGGTTATTGCTATTTCTCCCAGCAATCTTGATTCCAGCTTTGCTTCATCTAGTCTGACACTTTGCGTGATTCACTAATGGGTTCTAAAAACTCTATTTGAAAAAACAAGTACACATGCTGCTGCTGCTGTTGCTGCTAAGTCACTTCAGTTGTGTCTGACTCAGTGCGACCCCATAGATGGCAGCCCACCAGGCTCCCCAGTCCCTGGGATTCTCCAGGCAAGAACACTGGAGTGGGTTGCCATTTTCTTCTCCAATGCATCAAAGTGAAAAGTGAAAGTGAAGTTGCACAGTCATGTCTGACTGTTTGCGACTGCATGGACTGCAGCCTACCAGACTCCTCCGTCTGTGGGATTCTCCAGGCAAGAACCCTGGAGTGGTTGCCATTGCCTTGTCCAAGTACACATGCAGTAGCAAATAAATGGAAAGACTCTGCATTTTCTGTAGCTTTGATGTATCATGTTATCAACTCTAGCCTAAACTGTATAGTAAGCTTATAAAGTAGCTTTTCTGTTGTTTTTATATCATAGTCCTATAAAAATTCTATCACTAGCTTGCTTTGACACTGAGGCTAGAATACAGTCTGTTTCACAAGGCAGGGAGGGAGAGGAGAATTACTCTGCACAGCAAGCAGGTACAGATAGAGTGCTGGCTATACAAACCCTAACCAACCAGTCAAAAATCATTATATTTCCCATTGAAAAGAGCCAATGGAGATGGATAAAGTGAGTGAAAGTACCATATTATCCCACTACAATTATATAATTGGTACCAACTGCTGACCTAAAGAACAGCCAGTCTTTTGCTTCCAGCAGAGCCAAGCATGACTGAAGCAGTTTGATAATGAAGAGTATATTCTATGTTCTATAGTATTATTCAGCTCAATATCAGCATTTGTTGTATTTCCAAAGATCAAGCCTGTTTTCTGGTGTCAATGGAAGGTTGAAAAATGATATATCTGCACATGAAGGGGATTTAAGGTAAAACTGGAAATCACAATGAACAGTTGAAGTCTCTAAGAATCAAAAGGAAATTCTTAAAAAGTGGAAGAAATATGGGTAACTTTGTTATAGAGATTTGAATATACACAGGAATAGTCTACAAATGTCCAATCCAACATTTTATTTTGTTTGTCTAGTTCCAGAAGGAAAAGGAGAGCACAGTCAAACTGGACAATTTGAGGAGAGTTTTAAAAGGGCTATTATCAAAGATATGAGAAGTGTTTGAGCAAACCATAAAGGCAGTCCTCGACCAGGGTACTGGTAATAGGTGAGAAGAAATTGGTTCTATTCCACCATGGGAATGGATGAAACAAACGCAGAGTCATTAATGGAATTGGAAACTGAGGGCCAAGTGAAAAGAGTGTCCTCATCAGAAGCTGGATCTATACTAACACAACTAGAAGGACAGATAGCCCTAAGTCATGTCCAACTCTTGCAATCCCATGAATAGTAGGCTGCCAGGCTCCTCTGTCCATGGGATTCTCCAGGCAAGTATACTCGAGTGGATTGCCATTTCCTTCTCCAGGGGATCTTCCAGACCCAGAAACTGAACACAGGCCTCCTGCATTGCAGGCAGATGCTTTACCGACTGAGGTATGAGGGAAGCCCAAGGACTAGGAGGAAACCAAGGGCTATTCTCACAGAAGATTTTTACTTTTCCTGTTAGAGTTCACCATTGAATAAACTAAACTAGATGTCAGAAAGAATAGAGGTTAATTTTATAACTCAATTAGGCTATACTTTAGTACCTGATTTTAGGCCAAATCCTAGTGTACATATTTCTGGAAAGATGTTTTTTAAGCTGTGATTAACATGTAAATTTAAAAAATTTCAAAAAATGAAGATCATGCCATCTGGTCCATCACTTCATGGCAAATAGATGGGGAAACAATGGAAACAGTGACAGACTTTATTTTCTTGGGTTTCAGAATCACTGCAGATGGTAACTTCAGTCACAACATTAAAGACACTTGTTCCTTGGAAGAAAAGCTATGACAAACCTAGACAACACATTAAAAATCAGAAACGTTGCTTTGCTGACAAAAGTCCATATAGCTGAAGCTATGGATTTTCCAGTAGTCATGTATGGATGTGAGAGTTGGAACATAAAGAATGTTTGACACTGAAAAACTGGTGCTTTTGAACTGTGGTGTTGAAAGAAGACTCAAGAGTCACTTGGACATCAAAGAGAACAAAAGAGTCAATCCTAAAGGAAATGCTGATGTTGCTGCTAAGTCTCTTCAGTCGTGTCTGACTCTGTGTGACCCCATAGACAGCAGCCCACCAGGTTCCCCCATCCCTGGGATTCTCCAGGCAAGAACACTGGAGTGGGTTGCCATTTCCTTCTCCAATGCATCAAAGTGAAAAGTGGAGGAAATAAGTCCTGAATATTCATTGGAAGGACTGATGCTGAAACTAAATCTCCAATACTTTGGCCAACTGATGTGAAGAGCTGACTCATTAGAAAAGACCCTGATGTTAGAAAAGATTGAAGGCAGGATGAGAAGGAGATGACAGAGGATGAGATGTCTGGATGACATCACTGACTTAGTGGACGTGAGTTTGAACAAGTTCTGGGAGATGGTAAAGGACAAGGAATCCTGGCATGCTGCAGCTCATGGGGTTACAGAGTCAGACGTGACTAAGTGATTGAACAACAGCAACATTTAAATTATAATAGTGGACCATGAGTAAAGAAGATTACATTTCAGGAGATGTATATGCCTTATCCAATAAAAGATTTTAGAAGATAAGACTGTGATCTCCCTAGAAGGAAAGAATTCTACCTCCAGACTACCTGCAACTCAAGACTTCACCATCAAGTCTTGCCAGAATTTCAAGCTTACTGGCAAGCCACCCAAATGATGTAAACATCTCTCCACTCACCCCCCGCCTTCTCTCTCTCTCACACACACACGCACTCACATACATATATGGTGGTGGGGGAGGGGGTTTCCTGGTGACTCAGATGATAAAGAATCTACCTGCAATGCAAGAGACCTTGGTTCTATCACTGGGTCGGGAAGATCCCCTGGAGAAGGAACTGACAACCCACCCTAGTATTCTTGCCTGGGAAATCCCATAGACAAAGGAGCCTGGTGGGCTACAGTTCATGAGGTTGCAAAGAGTCAGACATGATTTAGCAACTAAAGAGCAGCAATGTATATTTACAGTTTGTTCTATTTCCCTGGAGAAGTCTAACTTGTACAAAGGATAAGGGGGCACCAATCAAATTCTAAAAGGCAAGATTTGTATACAAGTCTTTGCATGTAGATATATCAAATTGGCTATGGTGGAAAGAGTTTGAAATCTTCCAGTGAGTACTAATAGAATAATCAAAACTTTTGAAAGTTAAATAGCTGACAATAATTAAACCCAGACATCAAATGAAGTTGTGTTTCATCTGTCTTTCTGTTGTGCTAATGTAAGTGTCTGAGTCAAATCTCATTTATAACAAAGATACAGCAGCAGCACCTGTGAACTTGTTAGAAATGCAAATTCTCAGGGCAAAATCCCAGATCTTAGAATCAGCGACTCTTGATACTAGAACTTAGGAACTTGTGTTTTAGCAAGAACTCTGTGTAATTATGATACAGACTGAAGTTTGAAAACCATGGTTTATTAATTAATTTCAAAACCAAATATATTTTAACATAGTGCTGGCTTATACTTTGGAGAAGTCAGGGGCACCCTACTACAGTACTCTTGCCTGGAAAATCCCATGGACGGAGGAGTCTGGTAGGCTGCAGTCCATGGGGTCGCTAAGAGTCGGACACAACTGAGCGACTTCAATTTCACTTTTCACTTTGATGCACTGGAGAAGGAAATGGCAACCCACTCTAGTGCTCTTGCCTGGAGAATCCCAGGGATGGGGGAGCCTAACGGGCTGCCGTCTATGGGGTCGCACAGAGTCGGACACGACTGAAGTGACTTAGAAGCAGCAGCTTATATTTATAATTATTTTACCTAGTTTGTGACCATAATAAAGTATAAAGACCATTAATTCAATTAAGTATAGTCTATCAATAATGTATATTTTATTAAGTTATAGAAGGCTAAAACTGGGGCTTTTAGTGGCTTTTGTTTCAACCCATCACTAGAGATGGCACAAAAGCTATTGGGAAGTATAGGGATATGACTAATAATAATTTTAAAAATGATGTCACTCTTGTAGAAAAAAAACGAAAAAAAAAAAAAAAGATAGCTCTGACCTGCCATGGGAGGGACTGACAGTAGAATTTAGAGAAGATCCAGGTGTCAGAATATGGAAACAGATATATTTATAGAACATAAATATCAGAAACTTCTGAATAGGACCAGCCAGAGATGGTGAAAGAAAAAAATACTTTTGTAAAAATCAAAAAATCAGTGTGGAGGCTCAGGGTACGTAAAGGCAGGATGTGGCATGCAGCAAACGGATGTAGCCTGTCCTGGGCTGTGGCAAGAAGGTTGTCTGCTTTATGCCACATCCCAGCTTAAATTCACCAGAAGAGCATAAGGAGGGACCTGGAGCCCTGCCACTCTCCTCAGGTACAAATTAACTGTCAAAGTGGCTGAGCTAAGCAAGGGAAATGAACTAATGGAAACATAATTAGATAACTGAGGATACACTGTTACAAGAATGATCACAAGCCAAATAGATTTGTAAGAGTTGAAAGGGAGCTACTGAGGGCGTGAACTTAATATTTGTAATTATGAAAACTCATATTAAGACACAAGTATAAAATGTGCAATATTTTAGATAAAGAACTTGAAAATGAAATAAAACCAGAAATGAATTATTGAGCTGTGAGATCTTGTTGAAGAACTCTTTTTCTAATAGACATATATAACAGAAATATGCAAAACAAAATCAAATTTAAAACATATAGAAGATAGAAATGTTATCAACATCTATATATTAAAAGTCTAATTTTTAAATGTTTTCAATTGAACTTTCTATTTGTATGTTATCAGGTAAGTTTACATTTGACTAAGATTACAGTTCATAACAATTATGAAAGATGATTTAAAAAAAAATATTCTTTAAAGCCATTGGAGAGCAGTCCTGAGGTGGGGAAATAACAGTCCATTTCAGACCCCTTAAATGCCAAACACTAGACATATGAATAATGTCAACCAAGATCACCAGCCCCATGCTGGCCTAAGTAGAGCTGCCCATGTCAAACCTGACTGTAGTTAACACTGTTTTGTGGCACAGTATATCTGAAAGTTGCTAAGTAACTCCTAAAAGTTCTCATTATGAGTTAAATTTTTTTCTTTCTTTCTATCCTTTTTTTCCTTCTTTTCTTTCTCACCCTCTCCTTCCTTCATTTCTTCCTTCCTTTCATTTATTTTCATTGTAGTTCAGTAATTATATGAAGTGATGGATGTTAACTAAACATTGTGATAATCACTCTGCAACAAATGTAATTCAAGGCATTGAAACAAATTATTGTACACATCAAACTCACACACCATTGTATGTCAGTTTTACCTGAATAAAACTGAAAGAAAAAAATCTTGCAGTGCTACAAGAAGCAGGCTTATTATTGAAAAAGTGTCACTGAATCCAATATGGCTAGTATTGCAGAAGTCACCCCTTCATAATGCTCAGTACATTTATAAAAAGGAGTTCAGTAACATCCACCTGAATATGATACAATGGAAGCATCTTGACTGAGAAGGGGTTTTTATTACTAAAGATGCTCAATAGAGAGTGAATTTCCAGGGCAACTTGGTCAAATCTCAAAGTAAAATAGAAAAAGCAAAATATGTAAGTGAGAATTAAATGCAAGTAATAATGTTATAAATCACTATTTTGGGGAGGTTTGTTTTACAGTGAACACTGACACACAAAGAATATCACATGTAGGTAGCCATATCCAAAGTGAATGTGTATGAGTGTGCTCAGTCACTCACTGTGTCTAACTGTTTGTGACACCACGGACTATGGCCTGCCAGGCTTCTCTGTCCACAGGATTCTCTAGCAAGAATACTGGGGTGGGTTGCCATTTCCTCCTCCAAGGGATCTCCCTGACCCAGGGATTGAATCTAAGTCTCCTGCAGTTCCTGCATTAACAGATAGGTTCTTTACCACCAAGCCACTTGGGAAGCCCCTAAAGTGAATGCCTATTTTACAGTTCCTCCAATGTCTTATTAAAGTCTTGGTGCCTCCATATTCTTGCCAGCAATTCACGCAGTGGTTTCTTTTTTAAGTTAATCATTCTAATAATTGTGTAGTGATATTTCATTGTGACTTAACTTACATTTCTCTAATAACGAATGTTATTGAGAATCTTTTCATGACTTTATTTGACATCTTTTTTGGTAAAATGTCTGTGTAAAATTTTGCCTATTTTTTAAATGGATTATTTTCTTGTTACCGAATTGTGAGAGTATCTTACATGCTGTTTACAAGACATATTATTTACAAATATTTTTATCCAGTCTGTGGTATCTTTTCCTTTTTTTAATAGTTTCAAATGAATAGCAGAGCAATTTAATTTGGTGAAGTCCAACTCATTAATATGCCATTTTATATATTGTATTTTTGTGGATATATCTAAGAAATTTTAGCCTTAAATTAGGATCACAAGGGTTTGCTCTATTCAGGATGTGGAGTAGAGTGAAGTAAGTCACAAAAGCACAGAAATAAACACTCACTCTCAAGGACTTCCAGCTGGAAATAAATTGCTCCTACATCTGATGCCCCTTCTACCATCACTGAAGGCAGAGATTTTGTCTGTGTAATTCTTTTCTGTATAATTCCCAGTGATTATAACAATTCTTAGCATATACTAAGAACATAACAATTATTAATCAAATGAAAGAATACAATAAAGAACAAGGTTTTTGATTTTAGAAATCCCAGGACAAACATAAGATATGAAACAATCAATATAGTACAATCATATAATTGTACTTATATGTATGTGTAAAGTTTTAACTATTACAGAGATGGTGGTGGATAGATAGATATGTTGATCCTAGAAGGAAATAATCTGCTAATTTATAATGATCATGTCCTTAAGGCATCAAAGTGATTTTAACTTCTCTTCTTTATGCTTTTTTATTTGCTATACTTCAGATATAAGTATATAAGATATTTGCTATACTTAAGATATATTTTCTTTCCTAAAGAAAGGTAATGCCAAAGATTGCTCAGACTGCCCCACAATCACACTCTTATCACATGCTAGTAAAGTGAAAGTGAAGTTGCTCAATCGTGTCTGACTCTTTGCGACCCATGGACTATAGCCCACCAAGCTCCTCCATCCATATGATTCACCAGGCAAGAATACTGGAGTGGGTTGCCATTTAACTCTCCAGGGGATCTTCCCGACCCAGGGATTGAACCCAGGTCTCCCACATTGCAGGCAGACCTTTTATCCTCTGCACCACCAGGGAAGCCCTTAAGTTATGCTCAAAATTCTCCAAGCCAGGCTTCAGCAATACGGGAGCTGTGAACTTCCTGATGTTCAAGCTGGTTTTAGAAAAGGCAGAGGAACCAGAGATCAAATTGCCAATATCCATTGGATCATGGAAAAAGGAAGAGAGTTCAAGAAAAACAGTTATTTCTGCTTTATTGACTATGCCAAAGCCTTTGACTGTGTGGATCAC
>SJYV01014551.1:64764-90280 GCA_006410875.1 Neotragus pygmaeus
TAACGTTTATGCAGAATACATCATGAGAAACACTGGGCTGGAAGAAGCACAAGCTGGAATCAAGATTGCTGGGAGAAATATCAATAACCTGAGATATGCAGATGACACCACCACCCTTATGGCAGAAAGTGAAGGGGAACTAAAAATCCTCTTGATGAAAGTGAAAGAGGAGAGTGAAACAGTTGGCTTAAAGCTCAACATTCAGAAAACAAAGATCATGGTATCTGGTCCCATCACTTCATGGGAAATAGATGGAGAAACTGGAAATAGATGGGGAAACAGTATCAGACTTTATTTTGGGGGGCTCCAAAATCACTGCAGATGTTGATTGCAGCCATGAAATTAAAAGACACTTGCTCCTGGGAAGGAAAGTTATGACCAACCTAGGCAGCATATTCAAAAGCAGAGACATTAATTTTCCAACAAAGGTTTGTCTAGTCAAGGCTATGGTTTTCTAGTGGTCATGTATGGATTTAAGAGTTGGATTGTGAAGAAGGCTGAGCATGGAAGAATTGATGCTTTTGAAATGTGGTGTTGGAGAAGACTCTTGAAAGTCCCTTGGACTGTAGGGAGATCCAACCAGTCCATCCTAAAGGAGAGTTCTGGGTGTCCATTGGAAGGACTGATGCTAAAGCTGAAACTCCAATACTTTGGCCACCTCATGGGAAGAGTTGATTCATTGCAAAAGACTCTGGTGCTGGTAGGGACTGGCGGCAGGAGGAGAAGGGGTGACAGAGGATGAGATGGCTGGATGGAATCACCGACTCAGTGCACATGCATTTGAGTGAACTCCGGGAGTTGGTAATGGACAGGGAGGCCTGGTGTGCTGCAGTTCATGGGGTCGCAGAGTCTGACACAACTGAGAGACTGAACTGATTAACTGACTGAACTGAAGATAACCATCTGTTATGTTTTAACTAAGCAAAGAAAAACAGCAAATGTTGGTAAATTGGGTTTTATTTCACTAGAATACCAAGGCGTACTCCCATATACTTTCAAACATTTAATGTAACTTTTTATTTTTCCCAAAGTGCCAGATTCATGTAACGCCTGATGTGTATTACAACAAGATAAAGAAAAAAAAGAACAATGGCCCATTATTCAGTTTTCAATGAAGAAAGTCATGCATTCTCTCATGTTTTAAAAGACACAATTGAATAAAATAATTGGATTTTTAAATATTTAACAAGGAACACTCGAATGATCCATGTTCAGGTCAAGAGAATTTTCTCTGAAAAATCACATTGGACTACCAAAAGCATTTTTACTGGAGGGAAAAATCTCTAGACTCTAAAAAGCATTTTGCTTCAGTAGATGCTACTATTTTTACTGCAATGTACTCTAAAATACTTTAAGTGCAGTAGGGCTCCAGTAAAGAAAGTTGTTTATTTCTCTCTGTAGTTCTCTTTCCCCAAATATTTCCAGCAATAAAATATACTTCACACATAATGGGTTGAGATGTGTGTGTTTTCTCATGAATCTACCTACTTTTCAACTGTCTTTAGGAATGATACACTATTGACTATAATTCTCACAAAGCTTTCATTTGTTTTTAATTTTTGCTGCCATTATTATTATTAATATAGCTTGCTTATTTTAACTTCTTTCTTCATAGCTTTTTTAAAAAAGAAGATCATTATACCTATATCTTGACTTTTATTTGAGGACTTAATGGTTGGAGACCTGTGAATCCTTAGCTTTTCTCAAATAAAAAGGTGTATATGTATGTATACATGTGCATATATAATTATGAAAGTAGAATCTATCATTTTGAATTATTTTATTTTAATTGCTTAGAACTCTAAAACTAGTCAGTTATGTTTTACTAACTTTGGTATATTATAGAATATGTAAGTTTTTATTGTTGAAGAAATAATAATATATCTTTGATGCTTATTATTATTTTATATTACATGTAAACTGAAAAACAAAATCCCTTGAATATTTATTTTAATAATTAAACTACTAATTCTAATGTATAATGAGTATATTACTGAGATCAGTTATCTTGTGATTAAGCATAAACTCTTTTCTCTGGATTTTTTGAGGTTCTATTTAAGTGAGGTTGTTAATAAAGCATAATTTATCTGTGTTTTTTAGACAAATTTGAGGTTATGTTCTTACAGTTCAATTCTACTGATAAGGACTATAATTAGTTTTATCCCATAAGAAAATTTGAAAATATATAAATATATTTACCTTCACATGCATGGATATTCAGTCATGTCTGACTCTTTGTGATCTCATGGACTGTAGCCCACCAGGCCACTCTGTCCATGGAATTTTCCTGGCAAGAATACATTGAAGTGGCTTGCCATGTCTTACTCCAGGAGATCTTCCTGGCCCAGGGATCAAACCTGTATCTCTTATATCTCCAGTATTGGCAGATAGATTCTTTACCACTGTGCTACCTGGAAGACCTCTGCTTTTATTTCCAGGGGTGGTGCATGTAAGACAAATAAAGCCTTTATAAAATCTCTGCTTGGAGGAACAGTGTTTTTTTGTTGTTGTCGCTTTGTTTTTGTTTCTGTTTTTATTTTTCTTTCTTGGAGAAAATTTCAGGTTAAAAAGATTTTTTTTCAATCTTGCAATTATTATTTTTATAATTTCGTAAAAATGTTATAAAGTTGAGGAAAGAGCAAATAATTGCTAACTAAATTTAGGAGGATGTGAGAATCTAGAAATACAAGAAAAATCCCTCCTTGCTCTGTATTTTAAGGCCAAAACAAACTGAGGCTTTAGGCCAGTGACCTTGAGGAGAAAAGAGATGAAAGATTAGGTTCAGGTTTTACCAATTACAGGAAACACACTTTAATAAGCTATGAATACAGAGTCACAAAACTAGAATGAAAATTAAAAGCCTGATTCTTCCCATGAAAATCTTCCCTTTCAGGAGATAGCAAGAGCGGACTAAAAAAAAAAGAACAACAAGAACAAAATTCCTGAGGAACTGTGGCTGTAGTTCAGCTTTCTCATTATTATTATTTTTTTTTGGTAGCTATAGTTTTCAATGCTATAATGAATTGTTATATAAGATTATCTCTGACTTCCAAAGGCTTTAATACCTTGCAGGAGTTAAAGACAATCCACTCTTGAAAACAATCTTCATTTGGAGTCTTGAGGAGCCAAAAACAAATTATATAAGCATGATTCTATTAAAGATAAGTGCAAAAATAGCAGACATACAAATACTTCAGATAAAGAAAATATCACACATAGATCGTAAAATGATAAAGTTTGATATTTTCAAGAAATAAAACACATTTAAAATATCTGTAAAAGAAAGGAAACTATAAAACATGTTGTCACTTATTTAAGAAGCATGCAATTCATGAAATAGTAACCCCATGGCCAGTTGACGAAAAATACGATGCAATAGTGAGAAATTATTTAGAATACAACTCAGAGACAGAAGTATTTAACATAAGAAAGAAATTTAGAAATTTGGATGATTGCATAACAAAGACCAAGACACATTTTTGTGAAATATAAGAAAGGAAAGAAAAATTAAAACAGAGGCAAAAGTCAAAGAAACAATGAACTGATAAAAGATGCAAGACCCAGATGAAAATTCACAATGCATATGAAGCAGATGAAAGAAAACAGTTTCATACTGACATGAATGCTGGTAAAAGAAAGAAAAGAAACAAAGAAAATGAAAGGTGAGCACTAGCCCAAGAAATAAAACAGAGTACCTTAAGAATATCAGTAAGACCAAAGATTCTTTACAGTCTAGTAGACACCTGAATACAGTAAAATTATTTTTCCAGTGAGTGATGAAATACCAACTTAGAATTCTAAGATTAGTAAAAAATGTATTCCAAAGGCAAACAAGAATACAAGTTTCTAAGCATACATGTATATGAAAATTAATTATAATGAAGCCTCCCTAGGTATAATTCTAAAGGATATAGCTCTGCCAAAAGGTGAATGATTACTAGGGGAATTGGAAAATAAATATAAAATAAATCCTATGGCAATCTAATAATGCCTATAGACCACTTCTCAGGATAAATATTAAATAAATACATTGAAATATTTAAAATTTTTATGAAATAATTATCAAAATATTAATATAAAAATATATACACAGAGGGAATGTCATACAGTGAATTCATTAATTTTATTTATTGGGCATTTATTTAGAACTCATTTGGGTTTATATTTACTATATAACACTAAATGACAGGAAACAACAACTGTGCTCAGAGGATCTTACATGGTACAGCTATACAGAAACATTAAGTTCTTGGGGATGCTATTTCAGGGAATATTGTGAACTCAGTGTGGGGTTTCTGAACACAGAGATTGGAAATATTGAGTATGACTATCTCATATATTTAGTTTCTAATAAATGGTTGTCTCAAATTCACAATAAAAGAGTCAAGACTCCACTCTCACTTACTGGATATTTTAATTTTGAGAGATCATGATGTCAAGTCAGAATAAATGTTACCATAAATGTAAGACTGGATAAGAGGGTATGTAAGATAGATATGAATAATGTAATCATGAACTGTGAAGACATCTAGGGGGAGAGAATCACCATTTCATAGAAAGTTCTATGACTGCCAGGCTCTTCTGTCCATGGAATTTTCCAGGCAAGAATACTGGAGTGGACTGCCAGTTCCTACTCCAGAGGATCTTCCAGACCCCAGGGACTGAACTTGTGTCTCTTGCATCTCCTGCATTGGAAGGCAGATTCATTACTACTAGCACCACCTGGGAAGCCCATTATGTATGCCAGTGCTAAGTGACATTTGACTAACTAGTGGCTTTGCAGATGAAATACAAAGAATCCCTACCTAGAGAAAAGATAAATATTTTTATTTTATCTACCTAACTAAGAAGACCTTTAAGTGTATCATAATAGTTATTTTCTCTGAAGCTGTATTACAAATAAATTATAGTTTAAAATATAAAATTATTGTATAGGGGAATTCTATTAATATTCATTTTTATAACCCATCAACTCAAAATGCTTAGTAAAAATAAAATTCATTTACCCTATGTCAGAAACATGGAAGAGTGAACATTGTGAAGAGACTTGGATGTGTGTTGTTAATTCTCTTTAAATATGTAACCAAACTATGAAAAATGAGAGAAGAAACCACAAGAGTCAAAAATGTGGAAAAAGTACAAATTCAGAAAAGTAAAAGTCACAAAAATCACTTAATTTATATTAGATATAATTTAAATACTGCATACATTAAAATAAATATCTAACTATAATTAAATACTTCTCTAACAAAAGTACCTCCATTACACTTTAATTGATCAAATAAATATTTCCATAATTGAAATAATATATAAAAGCAAAGTGAAAATACAAAACTTATCCCACCATAACTTCATTTTCTCGGCCATCTCTGCATGAACAATTAATACTCTGTTATATGCATGGACACATGTATATAGAACTAATGTAATTTCATTGTAAATATAGCTTTTATTTATTATTTCATTAAAATGATCTCATATACAGTCTCTGCATCTTCTTTTATTCTCATTTAATTGCATACAGTGGAAATCCTTTCAAATCAACTTCATAGTGCTAGCATGTATCTTTTTATCAACTACAAAAAATGATTCATTTATTTCCCCATTGATGTGAAACCATTTCGTTGTCAGTATGTGGTACTATAGAAAAGCTGAAAAATATTGTTGTATAAATACCTGTGAATGATGAAAAATAGTAATTAAAAACTGTGCTTGGAAATTGATTTTAAGAAGGATAAAATATGTATTTTTATGTATTTCTTCAGAAATAGTCTTTGAATTTGTTCAATCTCTGATACAATATGCTGTCTAATTTTTATAATGGAATAGTTTTTCTTTTACACTGAAAATATTTTCTTGGTCAACCAATATAATTTAATATATATAATTAAATATATATAATATATTTAACCAACCAATATAATTCATTTTAAATGTATATTTTGCTATGACCACCCTCAAAATCATATAGAACTCATACAATGTCTGCTGTTAAATTTTATTGAAAATTTATGGCTAAACATAGTTCTATTGTCATTTTTGATGTCACAAAATAAGGCATTTGTAGAGCATAAGTTTCAGTATATATCCACATGACCTAGGTAGACCAGGGAGAGACAGAGAAAAGAGATAGATTTAATATAGTGCAGAGAAAGTTACCTAGCTCTAAGTGTACTTATCAAGGATGATCAGAAATAAATATCAGTAAAACATCATTTAGATTCTGAGATTAAGTATGGAATAAAAAGCCCTTTATATTCCTGCTGGATCACTAGGTCTTCCCTCCTCATGAAGGATAACTGCTCTGATCTGCAACAAAAATATTCAGTTCAGTTCAGTCACCCAGTAATGTCCAACTCTTTGTGACCCCATGAATCGCAGCACGCCAGGCCTCCCTGTTCATCACCAATTCCTGGAGTTCATTCAAACTCATATCCATCAAGTAGGTGATGCCATTCAGCCATCTCATCCCCTGTTGCCCCCTTCTTTTTCTGTCCCCAATCCCTCCCAGCATCAGAGTCTTTTCCAATGAGTCAATTCTTCACATGAGATGGCCAAAGTATTGAAGTTTCAGCTTTAGCATCAGTTCTTCCAATGAACACACACGACTGGTCTCCTTTAGGGTGGACTGATTGGATCTCCTTGCAGTCCAAGGGACTCTCAAGAGTCTTCTCCAACACCACAGTTCAAAGGCATCAATTCTTCGGCGCTCAGCTTTCTTCACAGTCCAACCCTCACATCCATACGTGACCACTGGAAAATCATAGCCTTGACTAGACAGACCTTTGCTGGCAAAGTAATGTCTCTGCTTTTGAATACACTATCTAAGTTGGTCATAACTTTTATTCCAAGGAGTGTCTTTTAATTTCATGGCTGCAACCACCATTAGCAGTAATTTTGGAGCCCCNCTATTTGGAACCAGTCTGTTGTTCCATGTCCAGTTCTAACTGTTGCTTCCTGACCTGCATATAGGTTTCTCAAGAGGCAGGTCAGGTGATCTGATATTTCCTTCTCTTTCAGAATTTTCCAGTTTATTGTGATCCACACAGTCAAAGGCTTTGGCATAGTCAATAAAGCAGAAATAGATGTTTTTCTGGAACTCTCTTGCTTTTTTGCTGATCCAGAGGATGTTGGCAATTTGATCTCTGGTTCCTCTACCTTTTCTAAAATCAGCTTGAACATCTGAAAGTTCTCAGTTCTTCAGTATTGCTGAAGCCTGGCTTGGAGAATTTTGAGCATTACTTTACTAGCATGTGAGATGAATGCAATTGTGCAGTAATTTGAGCATTCTTTGACATTGTGTTTCTTTGGGATTGGAATGAAAACAAAAGTATTAGGCTTGTGCAAATATACATGACGTTTATATACATAGACTTAAATAATGCATTTATTTATAATATATTTAAATATATGTTAATTTATTTATCAAATATATTTAAATAATTATATAATATATTAAATTTATTATGTATGATATATAAAATACACTTAAAGTATATAAAATTATATATATATATACACATATATATATATAAAGGTTTAGAGTAGGAATTTCAATTAATTTAAACTAGGCTCAAACATATCTTTATTAATTATAATAGTAATCATTGCAATCAACACATTTTAGCCAACAAGAAACAAGTTGATTTATCCCGGTAGCATAAAAATCCATGCCTTGAGATTCAACAAACTCTTGAAAGCATTTTCTTCCTTCTGCTGATTGTGGCAGCATTTTCCCTACAAAATTATTGAGATGCTTAAAGAGGTCATAGTCAGTTGGCAAGAGGTCAGGTGAATATGACAATTGAGTCAAAACTTTGTGACCCAATTCATTCAACTTTTGGAGTGTTGATTGTGCAACATGAAATCAAGCATCATTGTGGAGAAGAAGAGGGCCCACTCTGTTGACCAATGACAGCAACAGGCATTGTAGTTTTGGGGGACATCTCATCAATTTGCTGAGCACACTTCTGAAATGTAATGGTTTCACCAAGATTTAGAAAGCTGAAATTAATCAGATAGGTAGCAGACCACCAGTGACCATAACATTTTTTTTTGATACAAGTTTGGGATTGGGAAGTGTTTTGGAACTTCTTCTCAGTCAACCTCTGAGCTGCTCATTGCCAGCTGTCCTGTTGTATAAAATCCACTTTTTGTCGCACATCATAATCCAGGTGAGAAATGATTAGTTGTTTATGCATAGAATAAGAGAAGATGACACTTTAAAATGATGTGGTTTTTTTTTTTTTTTTTTTGGTCAATTCATGAGCCACCCATTTTTTGTCACCTTTCCAATTTGCTTCAAATGCAGAATGACCATATGATGGTTGATGTTGAGTTCTTCAGTAACTTCTTGTGCAGTTGTAAGAGAATCAGCTTTGATGATGCTCTCAGTTGGTCATTGTAAACTTCCAATGGCCAGCTACTATGTTCCTCAACTTCAAGGCTCTCATCTCCTTTTTCAAAACTTCTTTAAAAATATATATATATATATATTTATTTATTTGGTTGCACTGAGTTTTAGTTGAAGCATGTGGGATCTAGTTCCCTGATCAGGGATGAAACCTGGACCCCCTGATTGAGAACCCAGAGTTTTAGCCTCTGGACTACCAGGGAAGTCCCTGCAAAACTTCTTGAATCACCATTGCATTGTGTGTTCATTAGCATTTCTTGAGCCAAATGTATTGTTGATGTTTTGTGCTATCTCTGCTGCTTTATCACTCATTTTGAACTTGGGAAAATCACTTGAATTTACTTTTTGTCTAATGTTATTCCCATAGTCTAAAATAAATATAAAATACACAGCAAGTAATAAGAGATGATTAGAAAGGTGCATTAAAATGGGGTATAATAAACCACATTTATTTAAAAATGTATTCCAATATCAAATGGTAAATTTCAATGATGCAAAACTGCAGTTACTTTTGTACCAGCTTAATATTTGCTGATTTAAGAAAAAACAAAATTAATCTTGTATTGATAGAATCACAGTACTGTCTCTAGGTTTTTTTTATTTTTTAGGTAATATATTTATTTTAATTAATTAATTTTCAAATGTTTTTAAAAATTTTAATTGAAGGATAATTGCTTTACAGTATTGCATTGGTTTCTATCAAACATTAACATGAAAGAGCCATAGGTTTACCCATGTCCCCTCCCACTGAACATCCCTCTCACTTCCCTCCGCATCTCATCTCCCTATGTTGTAGCAAAGCACCAAATTTTGAGCTCCCTTCATTATAGAGCAAACTTCCACTGGCTATTTAATTTTACATATGGTAATATACATGTTTTAATGGTACTCTCTAAGTTTGTTCCCTTTTTCCTTATTCCTGTGTCCACAAGTCTGTTTCTATATGTTTCCATTGTTGTCCTACAGATAAATTCATCAGTAACATCTTTCTAGATTCCATATGTATATGTATATATTAATATACAATATTTCTTTTTCTCTTTCTGACTTACTTCACTCTGAATAATAGACATGCTTCATCCACCTCATTAGAACTGAGTCAAATGAGCTCCTTTTTATTGCTGAGTATACTCCATTGTATATATGTACCATACTTCTTTATCCATTCATCTATCAATGACATCTAGGCTGCTTCCATGTCCTAACTATTGTAATTACTGCTGCAATGAATATTGAGGTACAGGTATCTTCTTCAATTAGGGTTTCCTCAGGGTGTATGCCCAGTAGTGAGACTTTTGGGTTGGGTTCAAATGGTAGTTTTATTCCTAGTTTTTTAAGAAATCCTTATATTTTTTGCCATAGTGGCTGTATCAGTTTACATTCTCACCAACAGAGCAAGAGGTTCCCTTTTCTCCACACCCTCTCAAACATTTATTGTTGGTAGATTTTTTGATGATGACCATTCTGACCGTTGTGAGGTGATAACTCATTGTAGCTTTGATTTGCATTTCTCTAATAATGAGTGATGTTTAGCATCTTTTCATATGGTTATTAGCCATCTGCATGTCTGCTTTGGATAAATTTCTGTCCACACACCCATGGGCACCTTATCTTCAACAAAGGAGGCAAGAATAGACAATGGAGAAAAGATAGTCTCTGCAGTAATTGGGAAAACTGGATAGCTACAGGCAAAAGAATGAAATCAGAGCACATCACAATACTATACACAAGAATAAACTCAAAATGAATTAAAGACCTAAATGTAAGACCAGAAACTATAAAAACTCTTAGAGGAAAACATAGGCAGAACACTCTGACATAAATCACAGCAAGATTCTCTATGACCCCCCTCCCAGAGTAACAGAAATAAAAACAAAAATAAACAAATGGGACTTAATTAAAATTAAAAGCTTTTGCACAGTGAAGGAACCTATAAACAAGGTGAAAAAACAGCCCTCTGAAAGGGATAAAAAAATAGCCAATGAAATAACTGACAAAGGATTAACTTCCAAAATATAAAAATAGCTCATCCAGTTCAATATAAACAACCCAATAAAAAAAGTGTGTAGAAGGCCTAGGCCTTCACACTCAAATTATATGACTATGAGATACATCTCTGTGTTATGTGTAACCTCAATTGATTCATTGCAGTGTGGTACTTTTTCCTATTTTATGAATATATCCAGTATCTTATCAATTCCACTGGAGATTGATTTTGAGTTTTTATTGCTTTTAATTTTATTTCATATATTTGTCTATTATGCTGTTTGGAAATAACATCAGGCTTCCTAGGTGGCACTAGTGGTAAAGAACCCGCTTGCCAATGCAGGAGTCATAAGATCTACAGGCTTGATCCCTGGATCTGGAAGATCCCCTGGAGGAGGGTATGGCAACCCACTCCAGTATTCTTGCTGGGAGAATCCCCATGGACAGAGGAGACTGGTGGGCTACAGTCGATAGGGTTGGGAAGAGTCATACATGGCTGAAGTGACATAGCACAGCACAGCACAGCATACAGCCATTTGGAAGAAAAGTTATGATGAACCTAGACAGGGTATGAAAAAGCAGAGACAACAAAGGTCTTTTGCCAACAAAGGTCCGTATAGTCAAAGCCATGATTTTTTCAGTAGTCAGGTATGGTTGTAGAATTCAATCATAATGAAAGTTGAGAACCAAAGAATTGATTCTTTCAAACTGTGTTGCCCCTTGGACAGTAATGAGATCAAACCAGTCAATCTTAATGAAAATCAACTCTGATATTCATTGGAAAGACTGATACTGAAGCTAAACTCCAAAACTGGCCATCTGATGTAAATAGCTGACTCACTGGAAAAGACCTTGATGCTGGGAAAGATTGAGGGCAGGAGGAGAAGGGGGTGATAGAGAATGAGATGGTTGAGTGTCATTATCAACTCAATGGACATGAGTTTGAGCAAACTCCAGGAAATAGTGAAGGACAGTGAAGCCTAGTAGGCCTCAGTTCTTGGGGTCACAAAGAATTGGACATGACTGAGTGACTGAACAGAAACAACCACAAAGAACTATTTACTAATAATACCATTATGAACAGCTTTTTTCTATTTGTTGGCACACATATGAACACAATGCTTTTTACTTTATATTTGGGAGAGAGATAAAAATCAAAAGATATGTATCTTTTCAACAATTATTTATGATGTATAAAATTTCCCAAATAGTCTTCCATTTACATTCTCATGTGTAGTTGTGAGCACCTATTCCTCTCCTTTTTGATAACCCTGAAAGTGTCAATATGTCATTTTTAATCTCTCCCTAGATGTATGTGATAGCTCATTACAGTGTATATTGCATTTATCTGACTTCTGTTAATATTGATGAATTTTTCAAATAATTAATGAACATTGGGGATTCTCTTTTATAAAATATTTTCATAATTTTCTTACTCAGTATTCTGTTTTTTTTTTTAATTGAAATAACCATGCTTAATAGAGGTAGATGCATACCTTCTCATATAGGGGACAGATTATTTACTGTTTATGTATTGTATACACTATTGTATACCACTCTCCCACTATTTTCCTTGACTTTATTTTCTTAAGTTGTGCTTTGAAAAACAAAATTATTAATTTTATTTGATAATTTTATTTTTTATTGTATTTTTTAGCCATTATTTTTCCTAAATCACATCCAACCAGCTTTATTTCATACTTTCCTAGCTTCTAGGAAGTTTCTGTAATCTTTCTGTTTGGTTTTCCAGAATTAAAAATGCAACACAGGGGGTAAATCAAAAGGAATAAACAGGAAAATTTACTTTATTTGATAATTACTGTTTTGTAATTTGATCAGTTAAATTTATATCTTCATGCATTTATTTTTGAAGACTTCAAATTCTACAATTTGAAGGGGGTCAATTACATTATCATGTATAATCTATGACACAGGCCATAAAATGTATGAAATGGCACTGCTTCAAGGATAGTTTACAAAATAGAAATGATGAAAAGATAGTGCTCTTACGTAAGTAGTGGAAAAACTTAGTGCTTGATTTATTTAATGGATGTAACCAAAAGTTTTGTTGGTAATAAAAATAATCTTTGTAGAATTATGCAGTCATTTGGAATGCAATAAAGGAGCTGTTGTCAATAAAAGCTGTGATTATTACTCTGGTTTCATTCCATTTTGGTGGGTAATTAGTTATTATCATTATTTATTACTTTATTTTATGGTTACTGCTTGCAATTTCAGACTTTAAATACTGAAAATGTAAACAGTGTTAATTTAATTACAGTACGGTATTTGAATACTGAATTGCATGCAGTGTTAAATTATTAATAACTATATTTAAAATGAATATTCTAATAATTAGTATTCTTGCCTGTTTTTTGTTCATCATAGTTTGAACAAGTAGATATGTTTATAATCTTGAAAATAGTCATGCAGAAACAAATGCTATTCCCACGGGGATGGTTTCAGGAATTAAACCTTATGATGTTTATAGTTAAACACAGAGATAACATTGATAAAGGAGATAAATCTTATATATTTAATAAATTGTATATTCATTATTTAAAGGCACCTTCTAAGAGATATCTGAAAGTGAAAGTAAAGTCGCTCAGTGGTGTCTGACTCTATAACCCCATGGACTGTAACCTTCCAGGCTCCTCCATCCTGGTATGGGATTTTCCAGACAAGAATACTGGACTGGATCGCCATTTCTTTCTCCAGGAGATCTTCCCCTCCCAGGGATCAAATCCTCGTCTCTTGCACTGCAGGCAGACTCTACCATCTGAGCTACCAGTTCAATTCAGTTCAATCACTCAGTTGACTCTTTGTGACCCCATGAATTGCAGCACACAAGGCCTCCCTATCCATCACCAACTCCTGGAGCTAACTCAAACTCACGTCCATCGAGTTAGTGATGCCATCCAGACATCTCATCCTCTGTTGTCCCCTTCTCCACCTGCCCACAATTCCTTCCAGCATCAGAGTCTTTTCCAATGAGTCAATTCTTCACATGAGGTGGCCAAAGTATTGGAGTTTCAGCTTTAGCATCATTNAACATTTCATCAACATATGCATTAGGACTATTTTTCATACAAATTTTCAGTTTGTGTTCTATGCTATTGTATGCTATATTTATTAATGTAAATGAATGATTTAATTGATTTAATTTGCAGTAGTACCATTAAAATATATAGATTCTTATAAGTTATTTTTTTAAAACACAAGAAGTTTAGGACTGTCAGGTACCATACCAAAAGTATAATAGTAACTCTGTGAATACCCTTTAATTAACATTTTCCTTTCCCATTATATAACAAGGAATTGAAAACATTGCTCGGGAAGCCATTTTAGGAATGTGGCTTAAAAAGATACTTCTTTCTTTTTAAGCTTATAACAGTTGCTTTTGTGTTTGAATCTATGGGTGTATGAATCTGAGCTTCAAAAGATTTTAACTTTTGAGACATTATAACTTCCAGTTCCATCCTTTCATGCAGTTTCTGGGAGGAAAGTGGGTTAAGATGCTAGAAGTTTTAACTTCACGACTGAGGAAGTGTTTATACAGTACAGTGTTGATTATCTGAGCTATATATTTATGATTTCTGCATTTGCTGCATGTATCTAAAATTAAAAAGAAAAAAAATCTGCAGATGATTTTCTCTATGCTATAGTCAATGATGTAAAATCTAATTTCTACATTTGATGCCTAATAACAGTCATTACATGTATTTTCATAGTGTCTTGTTCATGCTTTGAATATATTGGAATTTAGGAGTGCTAAGTTAAATAGCACCTCTTACGTCAATTAAAATAGCTATTGCTGCGATCATGTTCACACTACAGCATGGCTGAAACTACTACCCTGTATTCTCAACAGTCTGTAGATCAACAGAGAATTGGTTGATCCAGGATGTTTCCAGCAAGCACTTAGATTTGACTGCGATTAGCTGTAACACCTGTCCCTCCTCATGTGTGTTTAGGCAAGGACACAATATGAAAGGGCAGCAGCTTCAAAGTGAATTCCGNTAGCTATTGCTGCGATCATGTTCACACTACAGCATGGCTGAAACTACTACCCTGTATTGTCAACAGTCTGTAGATCAACAGAGAAATGGTTGATCCAGGATGTTTCCAGCAAGCACTTAGATTTGACTGCGATTAGCTGTAAAACCTGTCCCTCCTCATGTGTGTTTAGGCAAGGACACAATATGAAAGGGCAGCAGCTTCAAAGTGAATTCCGTTTAGTTCAGTTCATTTCAGTTGCTCAGTTGTGTCTAACTCTTTGCAACCCCGTGGATTGCAGTACACAGGTCTTTCCTGTCCATCACCAGCTCCTGGAGCTTGCTCAAACACATGTCCATCAAGTCGGTGATACCATCCAACCATCTCAACATTTGTGGGCCCCTTCTTCTGCCTTTAATCTTTCCCAGAACCAAGTTATTTTCCAATGAGTTAATTTTTCACATCAATGAATAAGCATTGCAAAGTGAATTAGTATTTAGCAAATCTGAATTCTCCTCAGACTGAGACTTGGAAATGGTATATTGTCACTTCCTCCTCATTCATTTAGCCAAACACACACACACACACACACACACACACACACACACACACACACACACAAACAACTTTTTTTTTTCTCCTCTACTGGAATTCTGAGCAAAGAAAGAAAGACAGAAATCAGATTGAAAAAAAAAAAAAAAATGAAGACTAACTTTCAATATGGGCTAAGTTGGGGTGCTTATGTTTCATTCCTTCATTAGTCTAAACTGCATGACTCTAGTATCACTAAAACATGAGAGATTCACCCCAATAAGAATTTCTATAACTAACTATACCATAGTGCTGAGTTCCACATATCGAATTGTTCACAAAACTCACTAATCAGATTAATTACTCCATTAATTATTCAATTACTCATTAATGACTTCCCTGGTGGCTCAGACAGTAAAGCGTCTTGCTTACAATGCAGGAGACCTGGGTTCGATCCCTGGGTTGGGAAGATATTCTGGAGTAGGAAATGGCAACCCACTCCAGTACTCTTGCCTGGAAAATCTCCTGGATGAAGAAGCCTGGTAGGTTACAGTCCATGGGGTCACAAACAGTCGAACATGACTGAGCAACTTCACTTTATTCTTTGTTGCTGTGTTGTTCAGTTGCTAAGTCACATCCAACTCTTTGCAATCCCATGGAGGGAACACACCAGCCTTCCTTGTCCTTCACTATCTCCTGGAGTTTGCTCAAACTTACATCCATTGAGTCAGTGATGTCATCCAACCATCTCATTCTCTTTCTCCTCCTGCCCTCAATCCTTTCAGGCTCCAATGAGTTGACTCTTCCTATCAGGTGTCCAAAGTGTTGGAGTTTTAACTTAAGCAACAGTCCTTCCAATGAATATTCAATGTTGATTTCCTTTAGGATTGACCAGTTTGATCTCCTTACTGTCCAAAGGACTTCTTTTAATTTTCTATGGCACCACAATTTGAAAGCATCAATTCTTCAGTGCTCAGCCTTCTTTATACCCAGTTATCTTCTTTATATATCCAACTCTCACATCCGTACATGACTAATAGAAAACCACAGCTTTGATTATATAAATCTTTGTTGGCAAAGTGATGTCTCTCATTTTTACTATGCTAAGTTTATCAAGCCTTTCTTCCAAGGAGCAAGTGTCTTAATTTCAGGGCTTCAGTCACTGTCTTCAGTGATTTTGGAGCCCAAGAAAATAAAATATGTCACTGTTTACACTTTGTCCTCATCTATTTGCCATGAAGCTATGGGACCGGATGCCATGATCTTAGATTTTTGGATGTTGAGTTTTAAGCCAGCTTTTTCACTCTCTTTTACCTTCCTCAGAAGGCTCTGTAGTTTCTCTTAGCTTTCTGCTATTAGAGTATTATCATCTGCATATCTGAGATTGTTGATATATCTCCTGACAATCTTGACTCCAGTTTTAGACTCATCTAGCCCAGCATTTCTCATCATGTACTCTGTACATAAGTTAAACAAGCAGGATGACAATATATAGTGTTGACATACTCCTTTCCTAATTTTGAACCAGTCCAATATCCCATGTCCAATTCTAACTGTTGCTTCTTGACATGCATATGGGTTTTTCAGGAGACACATCCCTTTAACAATTTTATACAGTTTATTGTGATTCAAAATAAGGATTATAAAAAACTGACCCAGAAGAAATATGGAGATTTGAGAATGCATGTTGAATTAAATAATTAAATTTTAAAAATTATAATAAATTCACAATAATGTCCAAAAAGGTATAAAAAAGAACCAACACAGATGAATAAGAAGTAATACATAAAATAAAAGTAAACATATTTGAAAGATAAATAACATGGTAAATGCATGTATAAATTTATTGAAGACTATGTCATGGTAAGGTTTACAGATAAATGTCACTTTCACCATACAGTACAGATGTTAAAACAGAGTTCATTGTTGAAATTCTTAAAAGCAAAGAAGAAATATCACAGCCAGTCTCCTTAACTGTTGATGTGATATAAGAAGTGTCCTTATTCTGGAAAAATCCAATGTGGCTAGTATTCCCCAAGTCATAACTCAATAATGCATAATATGTTTACAGAAAAAGAGATTCCAATAATATCCATAAGACTATGTAATGATGGAACTTACTTTACTGAAAAGATAGTACTATTAAAAGTGTCTAACAGGGAATAGATAGGACTTCCAGGGCGATTCAGTTCAATTTCAAAGTTATATACAGAAAAAAAAAAGTGAGAAATTAAATCCAAATATATATGTACATGATTACTTGATCAGTTGTATCCAACTCTTTGCAACCCTGTGGACAGTATCCTGCCTGGCTCCTCTGTCCATGGAATTTTCCAAGCAAGAATATTACAAAGGGTTGCTAGTTCCTCTTTCAGGGGATCTTCCTGATTCAGGGATCAAACCCATATCTCATGAGTTTCCTGCATTGTCAGGTGGATTCTTTATCACTGCACTACCTGGAAGGCCCTATATATATTGAGAAGACTAAAACTGTTAAAATTTTTTTTGAACTTATTTTTCCTCTACTTGAAATATAAAAAGCCATGAGGGAATGCCACTCTAAGAGGAAGAAAAAATGAGTAATTTAAAAATTCTAATTCAAGTCTACCATAGTGCTGAATTCTCAAAGCAACCATATACACTGAATTCTGAAGAGTGACAAGTTTCTTCAAGAAAGGACAGATCATGTTACTTATCTCAACTTTGGTAGAGCATAGGATAAATAAATGGAAGTCATAAAATTAAGTGAGATTAGAAGAACTGAAGTATTCAAAATTTTACTGAAGCTTGACCAGGGCTTTAAAAAATTAAGTTGCTTTTTATGAAATGTAGTTGTTTTATAATATGTTAATTACTGCTATACAGCAAAGTGATTCACATATATATATACACACACACACACACACACATATATGTATTCATTTCCATTATGGCTTATCATAGGACACTGAATATAGTTCTCTGTGCTATACAGTAGTACCATGTTATTGATCCATTCTATATGTGAAAGGTTACATCTGCTAACCCCAACCTCCCACTCCATCCATCACCTAGTCCTCTCCCCCTTGGCACTGACCAATCTCTTCCTTATGACTCAGATTCTGTTTCTGTTTCATGGATAAGATCATTTGTGTCACATTTTATATTCCACTTATTATATTATATGGTACTTGTCTTTCTCTTTCTGATTTACTTCACTTGGTATGATAATCTCTAGTTGCATCGCTATTGTTGCAAATGACATTATTTCATTCTTTTTATGACTAATATTCCATTGCTTATATGCACTACCTCTTATTTATCCATTCCTTTATTGATGGGCATTCAGATTGTTTCCATGTCTTGGTTATTGTCAATAGTGCTGCTATGAACATAGGGGTGCATATTAAGGTTTATCAGGTCTTGCATGAAAAATTTAGAACTTTTAGATACCTGAATAGAGGAAGTATACACTTACTTGCGAAGTATTTCCCTAAAAGTTCACAGAATGTATGCACTTGTGTTTGAAGAATATTTGCTATTTTTGTTTTGTTTCTTTTATACATCTTCAAAAAATTTAGATTATATGATACAAAGCTTAAAGTATCTACTGTCTTGTTCTTCACAGAAAATATTTTAAAATATTGACCTAGAACATATTGTTAAAACTAAGCATATGTTGCCTCTCACTAGGGAAGGGCCCAGAAAGTAGAGAAAGTTTTATTGCTCACAATATGCACACAGTGCCATATGAGACTGAACCTGGGAAAGAAAAAATGAAAAACCTTTATAAATCCATCATAAGCCTTAATTCAAGCAAGATGTATGGTCAAGAAAAAAAGACTTCCTTTTTGGTGGGGGTATTCAGACTCTTAGAGTCCCTTGGACTGAAAGGAGATCCAACCAGTCCATTTTAAAGGAGATCAGCTCTGGGTATTCCTTGGAAGGAATAATACTAAAGTTGAAACTCCAGTACTTTGGCCACCTCCTGTGAAGAGTTGACTCATTGGAAAAGATTCTGATGCTGGGAGGGATTGGGGGCAGGAGGAGAAGGGGACAACAGAGGATGAAATGGCTGGATGGCATCACTGGCTCAATGGATGTGAGTTTGAGTGAACTCCAGGAATTGGTGACGGACAGGGAGGCCTAGCATGCTGCGATTCATGGGGTTGCAAAGAGTCAGACATGACTGAGTGACTGAACTGAACTGAACTGAACTGATGCATGACTTGCTGAAGATGAGGATGAAGCAGGAATACTGACATTATCTATTTAGTCTTCCAGACCTCACAATGAACACAAGGAAGCAATTGAAGTTTAACATTTGAAACTGGCCATTATTTACACTGTGATCTTGACTTCTGTGGTACACTGAAGGTCACCACATAAATATGACCAATATTCATTATTTGTGGCTTCTTAATGTTTAAATTCCCCTACTTGCTGGAATTTGCTTACAACTTCAAATTCAAACATAACAGCCCTTTTGCTGTCATTTTTTAAAACACATAGAGTGTTGATAAATTTGAGTTAACCTGACATTTATATTTCTTATTGAGGCCAAACAAGATAATGCTCTGTCATCATGGTCTACTGGTGCTACGTTTTTTCATAATTGTATGTTTTTCTTTGGTGATTTTGCTGTTTTAAATGATCCATAAGTGCACAGCTAGTGTGTTGCCTAGTGTTCTAAAGTGCAAGAATGCTATGATACTCCTCATGGAGGAAATATCAGTGTTAGACTAGCTTCATTTAGGTATGTTTTATAGTGCTAATATAGCTATATATATATATATATACACACATACAAATACATATATATACACACACATATAGATGCATATGTAGTCATGAGTTTCATGTTAATTGATAATAAAGTATCATTAAATACAATTTCTTTTAACAGGAAAACAAAGCACAAAATAAGGCAACATATTTATCTGATAATGAAAATAACATAATCTGACATTTTTAGGAGTTTATCTTGTAATTCCTCTGAAAGCAATGGTTCAGTATTCACAAATTTAATATTCTCAGCAACTTATAAAATGTGTGTGAGGTGCTTAGTCACTCAGTTGTGTCTGATTCTTTGTGACCCCATGGACTGTAGCCCACCAGGCTTCTCTGTCCATGGGGATTCTCCAGGCAAGAACACTGGAATGGGTTGCCATACCCTCCTCCAGGGGATCTTCCTAACCCAGGGATTGAACCCAGGTGTCCCACACTGAAGGTTGATTCTTTACCATCTGAGCCACCAGTGAAGCCCTTATAAAGTGAACTTATAAAACATAACTTCAAATATTACAAATTGTCTGTAACACAAAACAAATACAGATTAACTAGATTAACTAGACTCAATTCTCCACACAAATACTCTGACAAAAGAAAATCATGCCCAGCTTTGAACATAAATATTCTTTAAGTCTCTGTTGGGTTGTTTTTGTTTTTACACACAATGTCCGTAATTAATTAAAAATAAAGCAATACACAAAATTACAAGGAAAAAAAGCATTGTCAAGACAAAGTACTCAGCTGAAAAAGACACTGATATGAAAGAATACAAACTTTAAAATAACTCTTATAAATGTGTTAAAAGATCTTATGGGGACAAAAAAAAAAATGATATCCGAGATAGATTAGGAAAACAGCATAAGCTATACAATAAATTGAAGTAAAAGCATTAGAAATGAGGAGCAACACCAAAGATGAGAAATGCTTTTGATAAAATTATCAAAAAATAAGATACAGAAGAAATAAATATCAGTGAAATTAAAGATAAAATCAATATGATTTTTTTTTAAATTGAAACACAGACAAAAAAGAACAAATTATTTAAAACTTATATATAAGAGTATCAAGTGGTATACAGACACATAAACATTATTGAAATACTAAATTTGGAGGAGAGATGACAAGGAAGAATATATTTAAAGAGCTCTGTTCAGTTCAGTCACTCAATCGTGTCCACATTTTTGCCACCCCATGAATCGCAGCACGCCAGGCCTCTTTGTTCATCACCATCCCCCGAGTTCACTCAGACTCACATCCATCGATTCCATGATGCCGTACAGCCATCTTATCCTCTGTCCTCCCCTTCTCCTCCTACCTCCAATCCCTCCCAGCATCAGAGTATTTTCCAATGAATCAACTCTTCTTATGAGGTGGCCAAAGTACTGGAGTTTCAGCTTCAGCATCATTCCCTCCAAAGAAATCCCAGGGTTTATCTCCTTCAGAATGGACTGGTTGGATCTCCTTGCAATCCAAGGAACTCTCAAGAGTCTTCTCCAACACCACAGTTCAAAAGCATCAATTCTTCACTGCTCAGCCTTCTTCACAGTCCAACTCTCACATCCATTCATGACCACAGGAAAAACTATAGCCTTGACTAGATGGACCTTAGTCGGCAAAGTAGTCTCTGCTTTTGAATATACTATCTAGATTGGTCATAACTTTTCTTCCAAGGAATAAACGTCTTTTAATTTAAAGAGTTAATGAATATAAAATTCTCAAATATAATGAACAACAAAAAATTGTGTACCCTGAATGCAAGAAGAATAAACTTGGCATATCATAGTCTGATTTTTGAATCCCAAAGATAAAATCTTGAAGTCGGCTAGAGGAAAAAAAAATTATATAAAACCTAATGAGGACATCTGACATTTTTTTCAGAAACTATGTGAGCAAAGTGATGATAGAATAATATTGCTAAAGAATAAGAAAAAAAAAAAAAAAAGACTTTCAACCTAGAATTCTAATTCTATTCCCAGTGAAATGTCCTTCCTATTTAAAGACAAAATAAACATTTTTATATAAATAAAAACAGAGTATTAATTGTTGGAAGAGCTATTCTGTAAAGACTGTTGAAAGCAGTTCTTTAAGTAGAAAATGTATACCTATGGAAATAAGAATCTATAGAAATAAATGAAGACTGAAAAAATGGAAACATGCATACATACCATTTTATTGAATTTTAAATTCATTTAAACATGATTGAGTACATGGAATGGAAAATAATATCTAAAATAAAATTGACAACAAGATATACTCATAAAATATAAAATACAGGTATCAGGTAAAGAGAACTAATGATCTGATTTTTATAACAAAAATGTAGGAAAAGGCTAAGGAAGGGAATTGCTTTCCAACAATGAAGATAACTATAACATGCAAATTGTGACAAGGTATTCTCGGAAAAACTTAGTGGTCTGAAAGGAGCAGAAAAAACATGGAAATTTGTTCACCTAAATTCACCTTAGAGGGTATGAAGAAGACCATGATAAGATATGCAAATAATAAAAATCTTAGTGTTATGAACTTCTGAAACCAACACTCCAAACTCCTTTCTAGAATAAAGACTGTGGATTTTTCTTAGAGTCAAAAATAAGTAAACTGAAACAAGGACAAACGAAAGAGAAAGTGCAGATGAAAGTGGAAAAAAAAAAAAGCAGTGGAGGCAAATTTCAAAAAGTGGAAAGAAACATGTTTTACCACTTCACAAAAGAAAAGAAGAGAGAACTGCTGAATTATACAGGTGGAACAATTATTTTGGTAGACTTTTCCCTACTGAAAGAACAAAAATTTTATATATCTTACAACTGAGCATCAATAAAGAACTGTGTCTAATTCCAATCAAGTTTACTATAGGTTATAAGAATCAGCTAATGCTCATAAGAAAATGAAGGCATAGTAGAAATACACATTTGCAAAACAAGTAAAACTGATGTTTTAATATTTTAAATGTGTTGAAAGAATTTAAGAAAATCTAAAGTACATATACTTTTTAAAACTTTTTAAAAATATGAATCAGTATAGATATTAATATTATGTCAATAAAATATAATAAAATTAGTGTTATTTCAAATAAATTTATCATTTTTATCTTATTATTCCTAAAATAAATTTAAGAGTACTTAAAGTGTGGAGTGAAAGAACTCATTGCAAACCTGGGAAATAGAAGCAAACTGGTCAGCACTTATGTAATGAGGTACTATTATGTGATTCTCAGGGTAATGGCAGAGATGGAAGAGAAGCAGTTGGTACTGAGTTTTAACATTGTTCCTAATGGGAAAGCAATGAATAAAGTACCTCTTTTCAAACAAGTTAAGTTTAAGACTACTAAAACTACTGTTATTATTATTGTAGGACTTCCAGGTGGTGCAGTGGTAAAGAATCCACCTGCCAATGCAGGGAATGCAAGAGTTGAGGGTTCAATCTCTGAGTAGAAATAGCAATAGAATTGTCAATCTATTCCAGTATTATTACTTGGAAAATTCCATGTACAGAGGAACCTGACAGGCTAGAGTCCATGGGGATGCAAAGAGTTAGACATGATTGATCACATTATTGAGGTATTAATAATAATACAAAAGTAACAAAATTTTAAAAATTAAAAAAAAATCTTAATAGAAAAAAAAATCATGGATATAAATACGTGTTTGTATGTAGCATGTCTGTGTTTGTGTGTATGAGCACATGCATGTAGAGAAAAAGAGATCACTTATTAAGATTTTTATATTACCTCAGGTAGAAAAGGAATACCTTTGCATAGGATGGAAATTTATATATTAGAAGACTAAATGCCTTCTGCAAAATATCATTTCTTAAATGTGAACCTAACCAAAATAACATAAATTATGTTTCTCCTATCAGATTGGCAATATCCAACTGTTTGATGACATATTTTCTTGAAAGTCCTTTGGGAATATAAGCACTTGCATAAATTATTGGTGTGAAATAAAATAATATGAGGCTAGTGTCTGGCTGAATGGATACAAAAACAAGACCGATATGTATGCTGTCTACAAGAAACCCACTTAAGACCTAAACACACACGTAGACTGAAAGTGAGAGGATGGAAAAATATATTTCATGCAAATGGGAAGGAAAAGAAGGCTGGAGTAGCAATCCTCATATCAGACGAAATAGATCTTAAAATAAAGAAGATTACAAGAGATAAGGAAGGACACTACATAATGATCAAAGAATCAGTCCAAGAGGAAGACATAAAAATTGTAAATATCTACACATCCAACAAAGGGACACCTCAATACATGACAAACACACTAACAGAAAGAAAAGGAAAAATTAACAGTAACACAAAAATAGTAAGAGACTTTAGCACCTCAATCACGCCAATGGGCANGAAGACATAACAATTGTAAATATCTACACACCCAACAAAGGGACACCTCAATACATGACAAACACACTAACAGAAAGAAAAGGAAAAATTAACAGTAACACAAAAATAGTAAGAGACTTTAACACCTCAATCACGCCAATGGACAGATCATTCAAACAGAAAATTAATAAGGAAACACAAGTCTTAAATGACACATTAAATAAGATGAGTCTCATTGATATCTTCAGGGCATTCTAACCAAATGCAGAAGAATACACCTTCTTCTCAAGGTCACATGGAACATTATCCAGGATAGACCACATCTTGGGTCACAAATCAAACCTCAGTAAATTTAAAAAAGTTGAAATCATGTCAAGAATCTTCTCTCACCACAACAATATGAGACTACATATCAATTAAAAGAAAAAAAAAACTGCTAAGAAACACAAACACATGGAGATTAAACAGCACGTTTCTAAATAACCATCAGGTTACTGAAGAAATCAAAAAGGAAAGTAAAAAAATTTTCTAGAAACAAATGACAATGAAACATGACAACTCAAAACCTTTGGGATACAGCAAAAGCTGTCCTAAAAGGGAAGTTTACAGCAATACAATCCTACCTCAAGAAACAAGAAAAACATCAAATAGAAAACCTAACTTTACACCCAAAACAACTGGAAAAAGAACAACAAAAACAAAAACAAAATTAGCGGAAGGAAAGTAATCATAAATATCTGAGCAGAAATAAGTGAAAAATAAATGAAAGAAACAGTAGTAATGATTAATATAATTAAAAGCTAGCTCTTTGAGAAGATAAACAAAATTGACAAGCCTTTAGCTAGATTCATCAAGAAAAAAAAGAGAGAGAGAGAGCAGAATCAAATTTATAAAATTAGAAATTAAAAAGGAGAGGTTACAACAGACAATGCAGAAATGCAAAGGATTATGAGACTATTATGAACAACTATATGGCAATGAAATGGATAACCTGGAAGAAGTGAACAAATTCTTAGAAAAGTTCAATCTTTCAAGACTGAACCAGGAAGAAACAAAAATTATGAATAACACAATTACAAGCACTGAAATTGAATCTGTGACCAAAAATCTCCCATAAAACAAAAGCTCAGGACCAGATGCTTCACAGGAGAATTATCTCAGATATTTAGAGAAGAGCTAATGCCTAGCCTTCTAAAACTCTTTCAAAAAATTTTGGAGGAAGGAACACTTCCAAACTCATTCTATGAGGCCGCCATCTCCCTGATACCAAAACCAGACAAAGATAACACACAAAAAGAAAACTACAGGCCAATATACCTGATGAACATAGCTGCAAAAATCCTTAACAAAATTTTAGCAAACAAAATTCAGCAAACATAAAAAGGCTCATACACCATGATCAAGTTAGGTTTATTCCAGGGATGCAAGGATTCTTCAATATATGCAAATCAATCAACGTGATACACCATATTAAAAAAGGTGAGGATAAA
>SJYV01014551.1:90302-102222 GCA_006410875.1 Neotragus pygmaeus
AGGAGAGGGCGGGATGATCTGGGAGAATGGCACTGAAGCATATATACTATTATGTAAGAAACGAATCACCAGTCTATGTTTGATACAGGATGCAGGATGCTTGGGGCTGGTGTACGGGGATGATCCAGAGAGACGTTGTGGGGTGGGAGGTGGGAGGGGGATTCGGAATTGGGAGCTTGTGTGCACCTGTGGTGGATTCATGTCGATGTATGGCAAACCCAATAGAGTATTGTAAAGTTAAATTTAAAAATAAATAAATAAATAAATTTAAATTAAAAAAAAATGTGAAAACAACAATAGAAGTTTAAACTTTTCAAAAAAAAATCACAGAAACATGTCAAATACTGTACTAATCTTACAGTAACTAAACTATTGTACTGATTGTATTATTGTACTAATTGTACTATTTATTGTACTGATTATTATTAATACTAATACTGTGCTAATCTTAATTAAAATGTTGTACCAATCTTCCAGCAACCAAATCTATGATTTGCCTGATAAAAAAAATCAAGATAGTTGTTTAAAGGAAACAGTGAACTATAAGAAAACACAGAAAAAGCATTCAGTGAAATCAGGAAACAACATGTAATCAAAATGAGAAGTTAACAAGGTTACAAATCAAAAAAAAGAACAAAAACAAAGTCTGGAACTGAAGTATTTAACGAACAAAATGAAAAATGCAATAGAGAGCATCAAGAGCATATACAAAACAGAAGAAGGAACCAGTGAGATAGAGAAGAGGAACTTTGACATAACATAGATAAAGGAGAAAAAAGGAAAAAAGAAAGAAAAATGGTAACAAAAAAATTATACTTGAGGTGTGGAAAATAATCAAAAGAGATCATATTCAAATCATTGGCATTACAGAAGTAAGGGAGAAGATGGCAGAAAGCTTATCTAAAGAATTAATAGATGAGAACTTCTCAAATCTGGGAAAGAATTAGATATTCAAGTTCATGAAGCTAATAGATTACCCCATTATTTCAATTCAAACCAATCTTCTCCAAGACACCTCACATTAAAATTATCAAAACTCAAAGATTGAAAGAGAATACTGAAATCAGCAAGGAAAATATAAAAAGATAAACTACAAAGGAACCACAATTAGGCTATCAGCAGTTTTCTCAAAAAGAAATCTTACATGCCAGGAGAGTGTAGAATCATATATTCAAAGTACTGAAAAAAAAAAAAAAAAGCAAAAATACTTTAGCTACAAAGTTACATTTCAAAAATGAAGGATAAATAAAGATTTTTCAGACAAACAAAACTTAAGAGAATTTATTACTATTGGATATGGCTTACAAGAAATGTTAAAAGATGTTCTTCAAGAAGACATGAAAGAATGCTGATTAGTTACATGAAAATATATGGCATGCTGGTAAAAGCAAATATATAATCAAATTCAGAAAATGCTAATATACAATATGATGGTGAGCTATTAACCACTTTAATGCAGTATAAATATTCAAGGAAAATTGTATCAAAAATAGCTAAAGGTACAATTATTTGCTAACAAATACAGGCTATAAAGGAGGCAATTTGTGACAATAAAAACCTAAGAGTACAAGGAATTAAAAGGATTGAAATTATGTATAGAGTGGACATTATCAGCACAAAACAGACTATTATATCTACAAGATGTTTGTGTAAGTCTCTTTGTAACAACAAAATAAATAACCTATAGTAGATTCATGAAAATAAAGATAAGGGAATCAAAGCATTCCATCATGGACAATTACTAATTCATGAAAAGAGGTAACAAGAGAGGAAAAAATAAAACAATGGAGCTGTGAAATAGACAGAAAAAAATAAGATGTCAATAGTAGGTCCCTATCTGAGCGTGAAGAATTTATGCTTTTGATCTGTGGTGTTAGAGAAGACTCTTGAGAGTCCCTTGGACTGCAAGGAGATCCAACCAGTCCATTCTGAAGGAGATCAGCCCTGGGAGTTCTTTGGAAGGAATGATGCTAAAGCTGAAACTCCAGTACTTTGGCCACCTCATGCAAAGAGTTGACTCATTGGAAAAGACTCTGATGCTGGGAGGGATTGGGGGCAGGAGGAGAAGGGGACGACAGAGGATGAGATGGCTGGATGGCATCACTAACTCAGTGGACATGAATCTGGGTGAACTCCGGGAGTTGGTGATGGACATGGAGGCCTGGTGTGCTGCAATTCGTGGGGGTCACAAAGAATCAGACACGACTGAGTGACTGAATTGAACTGAACACATCAACAGTAACTCTATACGGACTAAAGTTTCCACTCAAAAGACACAGGCTGGCTGGATGGATGAAAGAAACAGACCCAATCATATGATTCAGCTTTAAGCACACACATAGATTCAAAGTGAAGAGATGAGAAAATATATTCATGCAAAAGAGAAAAATCAAAACTAAAAGAGAACTGAGGCAGCTATAGTTAGACAAAATAGACTTTAATCTAAACATAGTTACAAAGGACAATGAAAGTCTTTATATAATGATAAAAAGGTCAACTCGTTAAGAAGAGATAACAACTATAAACATGTGCACATCCAATACTGAAGCACTTAAATGCATTAACATTGGAAGGAAGAAATAGACAACAAAATAATAGCCATGTAATAATACAAAAATACAACAAAACAATAATACAGTTCCAGAACCCTGAATACCCCATGCTCAACAAGGGATACATCATACAGAAAGAAAATCATCAAGGAAACTTTGAACTTGAAACATATTTTAGAATAAATGGATCAAATGTGTATATATACATCTATATTTGACATTCAATTTAACAGCTTCAGAAGACACATTCTTCTCAAATACTCGTAGAACATTTTCAAGTTTGAGATAGGCCATGAAACAAGTCTTAGCAATTTGAACACTGCTGAAATCACACCAAGTATCTTTTCTGATCACAGTAATTAAAACTAGAAATTAATATTACATTCAACAAAATATCAACAAAATAAAGAGGAAATTTACAGAATGAAAGAAAATATCTGCAAATCATATCTCTGAAAAGAAGTTTACCTCCAAAATATATTCAGAACTCATAAAATTCAATGGTAAAAACCAAACAAATAATCTAATTAAAAATTGATAAAAATAAACAGAAAGTTTTCCAAGGAAGGTATACAAATATTCAACAGGTACTGAAAGGTGCACAGCATCACTAATAGAGAAAATGCAAATTAAGGCTATGAAATCTTATATAATGCTAGTTAAAAATGGCTATCATCAAAAAGACAAGAGATAAAAAGTGCTCATGGGTTGTGGAAGAAAAAAAAAGGAAACTTTATTGAACTGTTGTTGGGCTTGTAGGTTGATGCAGCTACTATGAAAGTAGTAAGGAGGTTCTTTAAAAATTATAAATAGAATTACCCTATGATTTGGCAATTCTACTTCTGAGTAAGTATTAGAAGAAAACAAAATATACCAGGGTTAATATTTAGTCATGAAAAGAAGGAAATCCTGCCGTTTACAATAACATGAATGGACCTGGAGGGAATTATGCTAACTAAATGTCAGGTAGAAAAATGCAAATATAAATATATAAACACATATTGGGCCTGCAATCAACATTACTGTATAGTATATTTGAAATTTATTTAAAAAGTAAATCCTAAGCCTTTTCATTACAAGGAAAAATATTTTCTTCATTTAGTGTTGTTTTGGGTTTTGCTTGGTTCTATTGAAATGATAGATAATAATGATACAATAAATGTATTGTGGTAATCATTTCACAATATGTGTAAATCAAATCATTATGCTATACACTTTTAACTTAATACAGTGCTATATGTCAATTATATCTCAGTAAAACTGAGGATAAAAAAAAAGAAAATTATATTGGCTTCTAGGAGTGTCAGTGGGAAACTGAAACATTTCATACTTTCTGGGAGATAGAAATGGTTCTGTATATATGACTGTAGATGGCTAGAAAGACAGAGAGAATTTAAGACAGAAATGTAAGGTACAAGGCAAGACTCATTAGAAAAGATATATTTAACTTCTGGTATTGGTAGTTGTGAAATGTTTTGGTTTTAGTTCCTAGTTTTCTTCTTATTCTTTATTGATGGAATATAGTGTTGCATTACTTAAAATAGACTGCAATAGGATGTAGGAGATCACATCCAAAGCGTCAATACTTTAGAGAAGTGATCTTGCAGAACTTCATTTATTCCCAGAATCATTAAGGACATCAAGGACCCTCTTAGAGCTAGCATAATGTCAAAAAGGCATAATCCTCATGGCAGGATAGGCAATTTTAGCTTATCATTGATTAACTTATCTGAATGCAAATAAAAGAAATAACAAATAACACAAATTACAAAGAGCAAAATGCAAATAACACCTCCAGAAACATGGTGGAGTAGAAGTATGTGCTTTCATCTTCTCCTGTGAAAAATCCAAAATTGCAAGTAACTGCTGAACAACTATCAACAGGAGAATGTTGGACCCCACCAAAAAAGACACCCCATGTCCAAGGGCAAAGGAGAAGCACAAAGATGGTAAGAAGCAAAATCTCATTTAAAATCAAAACCCATACCCATCAGAGACACGTGGAGGGCTGAAACAAAGCCTCATGTGCACCAGGACCCAAGTACCCCACAAGAGACTAAGTCAGACCTGCCTTTCAATGTTTGAGTATCTCCTGCAGAGGCACAGATCAGCAATGGCCTGCTGCAGGGACAAGGTCTCTGGCTGCAGCAGACCTGGGAGGTACAGTATGTGAGCCCCACTACAGAGCCACTGAGCAAACAACCCACAAACTAGAGAACAATTAAAGAAATTCTTGAATTGTTGTGAAAGTTCTAGGGCCCACAACAGATTTCCCAACTTGGGGATCCAGCAAAGGACTGAGAAAGTGAAGTCACTCAGTCGAAGTGAAGTCACTCAGTCATGTCTGACTCTTTGCTACCCCGTGGACTGTATCCCATCAGGCTCCTCTGTCCATGAGATTTTCCAGGCAAGAATAATGGAGTGGGTTGCTATTTCCTTCTCCAAGGAATCTTCCCAACCTAGGGATCGAACCCAGGTCTTTCACATTGCAGGTGGGTGCTTTAACCTCTGTGCCACCAGGGACGCAAAGGACTGAGAACCACCAGGGAATTTGACTTTGAAAGCCAGTAGGATTGATTACAGAACTTCCACAGGACTGGGGAAACAGACTCTTGGAGGGCAGAAACAAAACCTTGTGCTCACCAGGACCCAAGAGAAAGAGAAAGAGACCCCACAAGAGACTGAGCCAGAGTTGCCTGTCAGTGCAGGAGTATCCAATGGAGGCATGAGTCAACAGAGGCCTGCTGCGGAGNCAGTCCATCCTAAAGGAAATCAGTCCTGAGTGTTCACTGGAAGGATTGATATTGAAGCTGAAACTCCAATATTTTGGCCACCTGATGCGAAGGGCTGATTCATTTGAAAAGACCCTGATGTTGAGAAGGATTGAAGGCAGGAGGAGAAGGGGCCGACAGAAGATAAGGTGGTTAGATAGCATCACCGGCTCAATGGACATGAGTCTGGGTAAACTCCGGGAGTTGGTGATGGACAGGGAGGCCTGGCGAGCTGCGGTTCATGGGGTTGCAAAGAGTTGGACACGACTGAGCGAATGAACTGAACTCCAAGGGCCTTTTTACAGCAGGGTACCTGAAGCTTTACAGTAGGAGCAAAACCTGCCTGGTTTCTCAAGGTGTAGGCCTGGAATTGGCACAGTGTACTTACACCTACCTTATTAGTGAAAGCCAGGTTACAGGGCCTTCTAGAATCAAGGTGAGGGGACTACCCCAGGAGTGGATATCCAGGGGCAGTTCATGGGTGCTGCCAACCTAACTGTTTACTCCAGAGGTGCAGTGAGATGCTCTCTGGAACTCACAGAATTCCTGGTGCCTGATTCTCTTCTGGCTTGTTTACGAGCCCGAGCCCGCGTGTCTTACTCTCCTCACACTCTCAGAGAGAAATGAATAGGAATAGTTGGACCTTCCTGCAGAGACTTCAGGAGCTCTGGGTATATATAGGATAAGTTTATCCCTATTAAGCTTAGTCTTGCTAAGTGTACTAAGGATGGTGAATCCCTGTTAAGGTTGCCAGAGGCGAGTGTGTTCCTGACACACAGATAATCCAGGGGCGTGCCTTCTGCCTTGGGTGGTCCAGTTGGAACTTCTGGGAGACCAGCCCAATCCCCTCCATCCCAGAGTTGCTCCAGTTCCACATTCCCGGGGTTCTCCTCTCTCCAACCCTTTTTTTTTCTTCCTTTTTATTTTTTAATTTTTTTTGGTGGAGAGAATTGGGGCCCCCCTCATCCTCCTCTACCACGAACTCCTCCTTAAAAGAACCCGGGAGCTGCTGAGAGCCCTGGGGTCGCTGCTGGCTTTCTTTCCTTTCTGCACCAGACCTCCTCTTCCATCACTGTGGGCGCCCTCTGGGCCTTTTGACTCTCTTTCGCTCGCCACCCCGCCCCGGGTCACAGCCAGGGCCAGCGCGTCCCGCCTCCGCTCTGTCGCTTTAAGCGGGTCCCCGCCGGCGCGCCCTCGCTCACCCCTCCTGGCGCTCGGCGGCTCTTCGCCGCCTCTCCCGCTCCTCCTGCTCCTCCTCCTCCTCGTCTCCCGCTCCTCCTCGCCGCCCGCTCCGCTCCTCGCAGCCTCCGCGCACCCGCAGCCATGGCCGACATCAAGACGGGCATCTTCGCCAAGAACGTCCAGAAGCGACTCAACCGCGCGCAAGAAAAGGTCGGAAGCGCGCGGCGGGCCGGGTGGTGGGGACGCGGGCAGGCAGGGCCGAGCTGGCCGGGGGAGCGCAGGAGGCGGGCCGGGGCCGGGGTCGCGGGGACGCCCTGCCCTCCGCCGNAAAGGTCGGAAGCGCGCGGCGGGCCGGGTGGTGGGGACGCGGGCAGGCAGGGCCGAGCTGGCCGGGGGAGCGCAGGAGGCGGGCCGGGGCCGGGGTCGCGGGGACGCCCTGCCCTCCGCCGCAGCCACTGCAGCAAGGCGGCACCCGGCAGTCGGGGGCGCGCAGACCCGGTCCCCGGAGGCGCGGGGCGGGCCCGGCTCTCGCGGCTCCCTCTGCCCCTGCGCGGCTGGGCGGGCGCCGGGCACGAGCCGAGGCAGGTGCGGCGGGTCGCCCGCGGCTCCCGGAGCGGAGCGCATCTCCCTCCCGGCGCCAGCTCCCCGCGCTCCCGCAGGCGGCTCGCGGGTCCCGGCGGGAGCTTGCGGCGCTGTAGTTCCTCCGGCGGGATTTCTGGCTACTTGGGTGCAGCGGGCACGAGCGATTTCGCACGAAGCTACACCTCTCAAATCTGTTTGGATCAAGAGGGCTGACCGCTCAAATCCAACGGTTTTAATACAGTGCAGTGAAGTGAATCCTGAAGTTCAAAACCGAGATCTAGATACACAACTTCTTTTTCTTTGCTTTTTCTTTCTTTTTCTGAGGGGTCTCTGTTACACGTGTATCCCTTTTGTCTCCAGTGCCCTTCTCTGGAAGGTCAGCGATAAATATGACCCGAACCTAACAATTCTCTGTATATTTCTGCATAGAGGAGGGCGTTTTACTGCATTAAAAAAAAAAAAAAAAGTCCGTGTTGCAAAAAAAAAAAAAGGTCCAACTGGGTTCCTTGGTGTTTCACAAGCCCCTCAAGATCGGTCACAGTCAATTATTTTTCTCCCCGAGAGATGGGTACAAATGAATGGCAGGTCCACGTCAAGCCCAGCGCCCAACAGTTGGGGAGGTACTGTTCCATGCACTGGGCTTGCCTGGCTTCCCTTGCATACTGCTTGTCATCAAGACCTTGCCAGCACTGAGATCTTCATTTGTGTCCCTTGCAGAGGACATTCATATTGTATGTTAAGCATTGTGCTTGAAAATTGACACCAGCTAATAAGCTCCGTGGTTTGTGTCTGTTGAGCTGTGTTCTCTTTCACGTGGAAGTATTTTCTGTCCCTGGGATTCTGGGTGTTTAGCGGTTTCCTGTTTTACTGGAAGTCAGATTTGCCGCGTTGCTCACTGGGGCAGTGAATTTCCCTCTGCAGACGCTGTCTTAGACTGCCCTCCAATTCCCACTGACCGCCAGGAACTGAGCTGAAGGGGGGCACTGATCCCTTTGCCTCTCTGTGTTCCCAGAGGCTTGGTGACTGCCTTTAGTCCCTCCCTTCACACATCCAGGCTCTCAATGCAGTAAGAGGATTGTATTTCTTTTAATATCTACCCAAGCTTATCCTGAACCAACAGTGATCCTCCTGCCACTCCTTTAGCAGCTGAATTAGCAAGGCTTCCTGCCTGCTTTCAGTCCCTGGCTGCGTGTCCAGAACGTAGCCAGAATCTGCTGGGAAGCTGGTTAGGTTTTGTCATCATTTTTCCATACTTCGTTTTATCCACTGGGAGATATTCCACCCCACCGTCTCCCTCCTTCCAAGTAATTACTTGAATTTTGGGTCTGAAGCTTTGCATTGAATCCACTTTCCATCTGTGAAGGAATTTAGTGATACAGTCTGCCTTTTGACATATTAAATTATTTCTTAATCTAGGTCACCAGCTGTTAATATGCCAGAAATAACTGAAAAGAAAATGTAATCTGACTTAGCATGCAAGCCCTTATGAATTGTTGAAAACTCACTGTTGCGTTACTGAGGTCAAGTGTGTGTTATGATTGCAGTTGTGGCTGGTGGTTGATCACAGTGATCTAGGGAAGCCTTGAGCAGGGCTTCAAGTGTCCTGGTTTCTCCCCTGGGGAAAGCTGCTGATGAAAAGTGCTTGTTGTACCTAGTTTAGAAGATTAAGACACCAGGAGGCTGAGAGAGTGGGTTCTGGCCCTGGGTAAGTTCTGCACCCCCTACTGGNATTCCCTGCCCTTATAATGAATATAACTAGCATATAGGAGAAATAAGTATTAACCTTTAAGATCAATCAAGTTAAACCTTAAGGCTAAGTAAATCCCTTTCTTGATTGTAACCCACTACACCCTCACCCTATAGGAATGCAGCTTTACTTGGAGGGTGGCACTTGGTTTAAGAAAAAATCACCCCTGGAAAAAATAAGTTTTCTGGTTGACCGACCGTTATCAGAAAGGGCCATAAAATGTCAGCAGGCCTCATGTCCAGAAGATGATGTAAAACCTATAAGACCTTTGTATAATTTTATATGAAGCACCTGATTGTGACAAGGGTCAGGTCTCTGACCCCTGTTTGACTCTGTATTCATCCCTATGTATAACAAAAAGAATATAAGCAAACCTGAAAAATTAAGAAATGGGATCAGTTTCTGGAATACTGATTCCCCCGTGTCATTCTTTCCCCTTCTGGCTGAACTCCCATCTGGTACGTCACCAAGCCTGCTAATTTTGCCTGGGCTTCTAAGATCAGACCACGGAAGCCTCAGTGCCTCCTCTCCTTCCAGAGAACGGAAAGACGCCTGTGGCCTATGTAGGTGGTGATTGGTATTCGACATAAACCAAGTTATTCAGTCTCCTTTTCTCCACTAATTTTCCTACTACATTATCTGTTTCTAATCTCTCTATATATCTGTAATTAAATAAGTCTTTTCCTAGGATGCCTACTCCATCTCCCCTTCGAATTACCCTGGATACACTGGGGCTGGACCCTGTCAGTTAGGGGCACTGAATACAGCAGTCCTGGCATAAGTCCTTTTGAAGGAGGTCATCATGACTGCCTAAGGTCAAACTAGAGGGAGGGAACCCAGCTCCACTCATCAACAGAAAATTTGATTAAAGATTTACACATCAGAGCAAGACCCAGATTCCCCCACAGCCAGTCCCTCCAATCAGGAACTTTGCACAAGCCTCTTATCCTTATCCATCAGAGGGCAGATAGAATGGAAAGCACAATTACAGAAAACTAAACAAACTGATCACTTGGCTTACAGCATGGTCTAACTCAGTGAAACTATGAGCCATGCTGTGTAGGGCAACCCAAGACAGATGGGTCATGGTTCTGACAAAACGTGGTCCAAACATCTTCATCTTTTTTTTTGACACAAGAACCCCATGAACAGCATGAAAAGGCAAAAAGATATGACACTGAAAGATGCACTCCACAGGTCAGTAGGTGCCCAATATGCTACTGAAGAAGAGTGGAAAAACAGCTCCAGAAAGAATGAAGAGGCTGTCAGTTCAGTCACTCAGTCATGTCCAACTCTTTATAACCCAATATATAGCAATATGCAGGCTTCCCTGTCTATCACCAACTCCCAGAGATTGATTAAACTCATGTCCATTGAGTAGGTGTTGGTATCCAAACATCAGCTGAAGAGGCTGAGTCAAAGCAAAAGCAACACCCAGTTGTGGATGTGACTGATGATGGAAATAAAATCCAATCCTGTAAATAACAATACTGCATAGGAAGCTGGAATGTTAGGTCCATGAATCAAGGCAAATTGGAAGTGGTCAAACAGAAGATGGTACGATTTAACATCGACCTTTTAGAAATCAGTGAAATAAAATGGACTGGAATGGGTGAATTTAATTCTGATGACCATTATATATACTACTGTGGACAAGAATCCCTTAGAAGAAATGGAATAGCCCTCAGAGTCAACAAGAGTCTGAAATGCAGTATTTGGATGCACTCTCAAAAAAACCAAAATGATCTCGGTCCGTTTCTAAAGGAGACCATTCAATATCACAGTAATCCAAGTCTATGCCCCAACCAGTAAAGCTGAAGAAGCTGAAATTGAATGGTTCTATGGAGACCTACAAGACCTTATAGAACTAAAAACCAAAACAGATGTCCTTTTCATTAGAAGGGACTGGAATGCAAAAGTAGTAAAAAGCAAAAGTCAAGAAATCCTTGGAGTAACAGGCAAATTTGGCCTTGGAGTACAGAATGAAGCAGGGCAAAGGCTAATAGAGTTTTGCCAAGAGATTGCACTGGTCATAGCAAACACCCTTTTCCGACCACACAAGAAAAGATTCTACATATGGACATCACCAAATGGTCAATACTGAAACCAGATTGATTATATCCTTTGCAGTCAAAAATGGAGAAGCTCCATACAGTGATCAAAAGCAAGACCAGGAGCTGACTGTGGCTCATATCATGAACTCCTTATTGCCAAATGCAAACTTAAATTGAGGAAAGTAAGAAAAACCACTAGACCATTCAGGCAAGACCTAAATAATTTTCCTTATGATTGTACAGTAGAAGTGAAAAATAGATTCAAAGGATTAGTCCTGACAGACAGAGTGCCTGAAGAACTATGGAGAGAAGGTCAAGAAAAAGAAATGCAAAAAAGCAAAATGGTTGTCAGAGGAGGCCTTACAAATAGCTGAGGAAAGAAGAGAAACAAAAGACAAAGGAGAAAAGGAATGATATATCCATCTGAATGTAGAGTTGCAAAGAATAGCTAGGAAAAATAAGACAGCCTTTCTCAGAAATCAATGCAAAGAAATAGAGTAAAATAAAGGAATGGGATAGACCAGAGATCTCTTCAAGGAAATTAGAGATACCGAGGGAACATTTCATGCAAAGATGGGCTCAATAAAGCCCAATACAGAGATGGTATGGACCTGATGGAAACAGAAGATATTAGAAGGAGATGGCAAGAATAAACAGAACTATACAAAAAAGATCTTCATGACCCATACAATCACGATGATGTGATCATTCACCTAGAGTCAGGCATCCTGGAATGTGAAGTCAAGTGGGCCTTAGGAAGCATCACTCTGAACAAAGTTAGTGGAGGTGATGGAATTCCAGTTAAGCTATTTCAAATTCTAAAAGATGATGCTGTGAAATGGTGCACTCAATATGCCAGCAAATTTTGAAAACTCAGCAGTGTCACAAGACTGGAAAAGGTCAGTATTCCAATCCCAAAGAAAGGCAAGGCAAGAATGGGCAAACTACCATACAGTTGCACTCATCTCACACGCTAGCAAAATAATGCTCAAAATTCCCCAAAGCAGTCTTCAACAGCATGTGAACCATGAA
>SJYV01014553.1:0-66207 GCA_006410875.1 Neotragus pygmaeus
GAAATACTACCATCCAGCTGAGAGCTTTTTTGTGTAAGATTAACTGAAAATATATGGAGGTTGTTCTCTGCCACATAAGAGTGTATGCTTAGTCGCTCAGTCGTGTCTGACTCTTTGAGACCCCATAGACTGTAGCCTGCTGGGCTCCTCTGTCCATGGGATTCTCCAGGCAAGAATATTGGAATGGATTGCTATTTCCTTCTCCAGGGATCTTAATAACCCAGGGATGGAGCCCAAGTCTCTTGTGTCTGTTGCACTGCAGGTGGATTCTTTACTAGCAGAGCCACTGGGGAAGCCAGATAGGAGGAAAGGATTCAAATATTAGCCTCTTCCCACTTCTTGGCACAAGCCCAAATATAAGAAAGATTGAAGACACTCCTACATGGCCCTTAAGACTGACCAAACCTGGCAACGTAGCTAGCTTTTACAAAAACACTTAATTCCTACCAAATAAAAGCCAGACCCTTCGTGTGGCATTTAAGGCTCTCTACAATCTGAGTCACCTCGCCTCTGCTGTCACTGGTCTTCATTGGCCCTGGTCCAAAATGCCCCATGCTTTTCTACTTCAGTAACTTCGCTCTCTTCATTTCCTTTGCTAAATGTTCTTTCTTCTCAGTTTCACCAGGGGCACCTGTGAGTCCCTCAAGAGTTTGCATTCAATTGCCACATCTTCCATGACACTTCCCTACATCCTGCGGGAAACACATACTCCCTTCCCTGTGCTCCCTCTGCTTCACAAGGCCTCTGGTGGCAAGTGCCTCTCACTTATTTGTGAGCCATGTGATCTTCTAACTGTTAACTCCTTGTGGGCAGCTGTCTGCCACAGCCCCTAACAAAGGTAAGTTTTTTCTGAATGCATAGTGAGTGTTCCACGACATCTAGGTCAAGAGAACATTACAGAAGACAGAAGAAATGATTTCAAAGTAGCCAAGTGAAAGTGAAAGTCACTCAGTTGTGTCCGACTTTGTGACCCCAAGGAGTATACAGTCCATGGAATTCTCCAGGCCAGAATATTGGAGTTGGTAGCCATTCCCTTCTCCAGGGGATCTTCCCAACCCAGGGATCGAACCCAGGTATCCTGCATTGCAGGCAGACTCTTTACCAACTGAACCACCATGAAGCCCAAAATAGCCAAAATGACTGCTAACTCCTTCCCCCAGTACACAGGCATGCGCTTTGATTAAAGCATAGTCTCGGAGTTCCCTGATGGCCCAATGGTTAGGATTTGATGCTTTCACTGCCATGTTCCGGGTTCAGCCATGGCATTTTAACTGGAAGAGCACAGATGACTAGTGTGGATTTGGGCCTTGAGAGGTCATCTCCTCTATTCATGTCATCAGAATCTCAGTTGGAGACAAGAAAGAAAGTTGAAGAAGTACTCAACCTGCTGAAAGAAATAATGGCTGAAAGACAGAGAAAACAAACAACAAACAAAAATAAAATAGCAGGCTTACCATACCAATAATTACACTAAATGTACATAGTCTAAATACATCACTTACATACAGATTGGCAGGAATTCCCTGCTGGTCCAATGGTTAGGACTCCATACTCTCCCCCAGGTTAGACCCCTGATTGGGGAACTAAGATCCAGTAAGCTGTACAACCACAACCAAAAAACAAAAAGCAGATTGGCAGAATAGATTTTTTTTTTAATGATTCATTACACGCTGTCTATGAGAAACATATTCAATACTTTAAATATAAAAATATAGACTGGTTGAAGTAAAAGAATGGGAAAAGATATATCATGCAAATATTAATCAAAGGAAAGCAGGGAGTGCTATGTTAATATCAGATAAAGTAGGCTTCAGAGCAAAGAGAATTACCATAAATAGAAAAGGACATTATGTAATGTAATCCACAAAGAAGACAGAGCAATCCCAAATGTATATTCGCCAAACACCAAGCTGCAAAATATGTGAAACAAAAACTGATAGAACAAATACACAAATCCACAATTGTAGTTTGAGACTTCAATACCTATCTCTCAACAACTGATAGAACAATTGGGGTGGGGGAAATTAGCAAGAATATATAAGAACTCAACCACACCATCAACCAACAAGATCTAATCAACATTTATAGAATATTACACCCAACGGCAGCAGAATACATATTGTTTTCATGGATCTATGGAACATATACTAAGACAGACCATAATCTGGACTATGAAAAATCTCAACAAATTTGAAAGAACTGAAATCATACAGAGTTATATAACCACAGTGGATTCAAACTAGAAATAAATAACAGAAGGATAATGGGAAAATTTCCAAACACTAGGAAACCAAACAATATACTTTTAAATAATCTTTGGGTCAAAAAGACACTCTCAAAGGAAATTTTTAAAAATCGCTGAACTGAATGAAAATGAAAAAGCAAAACATCAAATTTTGTGGGATATAGCTAAAGTAGTTCTTTAGAGAGGGAAAGTGAGAGAAAGTCTCTAAACTCCCTCTAAAGAGAGGGAAATTCATAGCACTAAATGTATGTATTAGATGAAAAGAAAGTCTCAAATCAATAATTTAAGCTCCCACTACAAGAATTTAGGAAAAAAACAAACTAAAACTCAAAGCAAGCAGAGAAAAGGACTTAATGAAAATAAGAGCATGGATAAATAATATATCACACAGAACAACAATAGAGAAAAACCAAAGAGCTATTCTTTGAAAGGATCAATGAAATTCATAACTTCAAATAAGACTGACAAAGGATAAAAGAGAGAGACTTAAATACCAATATCAGGAATGAAACACAATATTTCTACAGAACTTGGAGGTATTAAAAGTATAAGGTAATACTATGAACAACTCTATGAGCATAAATTTGACAATTTAGAAAAATGAGTCAATTATTCAAAAAAAATGAACTATTGAAGTTCTTCATCTAATATGACATAGGTAATACAAATAGCCTTATAACTATTAAGGAAATTAAAATCATAATTTTAAAATTCTCAGAGGAGTTCCATGGTGACCTAGTCATTAGGAGTCCAGGCTTTCACCGCCATGCCTGGGTTCAGTCCCTGGCTGGGGAACTGACATCCCACAAGCCACGTGGCACAGCCAAAAAAAAAAATTCTCTAAGAAGAAATATCCAGTCCCAGATGGCTCCACTGGAGAATTCTATGAAGTATTTTAAAAATTAGCACCAATACTATTTCTACATAATCTCATCCAGAAAATAAGAGGAGGGACAGTTTCAAATTCATTTTATGAAGCTAATCTTATTGTGGCACCAAGACAATTTTAAAAAGAAAACAAAACCAAAAAAACCTACAAACCAGTATCTCTCATAAATACAAAGATTTTATTCCCTAACATTTTGTTAGGACATGGGTAAAAGATATTTCACTGAAGGAAATATATGGGTGGCAAATAAGCATGTAAAAAGATGTTCAACATCATTAGTCATTAGGGAAAGGCAAATTAAAACCACAGTGAGATATCATTACACACCTATTAGAATGGCTAAAACAAAGACTACAGCACCAAATGCTGGCAAGGATGCAGAGAAACTGGATCACTCACACGTTGCTGGTAGGAATATAAAATGACACAGCCACTCTGAAAAATAGTTTGGAATTTCTTTAAAAACTAAACATACAATCACCATATGACCCAGGAATTATACTCCTGGGCATTTATCACGAAGAAATGTAGACTTATGTTCACACAAAAAACTGCACACTTGAGGTGGGAGGTGGGAGGAAGGTTCAAGAGAGAGGGGACATATGTATTCCAATGGCTGATCCATGTTGATGTATGGCAGAAACCAACACAGTATTGTAAAGCAATTATCCTCCAATTAAAAATAAATACTTTTTAAAAACTTGCATGCTAATTCTTATAGCAGCTTTACTTGTAATACCCCAAAACCAGAAAACAACCCAGATGCCCTTCAGTAAGTGAATGATTAAACAAACTATGGTAAGGCCTTATCATGGAATGCTTACTACTCAGCAATAAAAAAGAACAAATTACTGACGCATGCAACACCAATTTCCCAAGAATAAAGCTAAATGAAAGAAGCCAATCACAAAAGGTTACATCCTATGTGATTCCATGTATCTAATAGTCTTGAAATGACAAAATTACAGAAAAAGAGAATAGGCAAAGGGGTTCAAGAGTTAGGGAGAAGAAGGAGGTGGAAAGGGAGTGGGTGTGACTCTAAAATGGCAACCTGAAGTACCTTTGTAGTGATGGAAATGGTCTGTATCTTGACTGTATTGATGGCACTATCCTGGTTGTGACAGTGCGTTATGGTTTGGTAAGATGTTACCACTGAGGAGTGCCAAGTAAATGCGAAAGATCGCCATTATTTCTTATAACTGCATGTGAATCTACAACTGTTAAAAAAAATACCTACAGAGATAAAAATTAAAGCAATAATGGAGGAAATAAATAATTATTATCCTACTACTCTAAAATAGCCACCATTAAAATGTATTCCCTACCATTTTTCTATGCACATTTTTGAAAGGCATACTACTATATACAGTTATATACTTGCTTTTCCCCCCTTTAATATTTCATCATTAATTTCCATCACATTAAGCACTCTTCAAAATTGGCTTTTAATGACCATTAGTACTAGTACTCCATGAATAGATCAGACTAATTTATTCAGCCTAACTGACCCCCAACTTCAGTACAGGATATGATCAACTTTTTTCATTTTATTTTTCATATACTTATTTTTTATTTTAGAAAATATATTTTATTTTCATAAAATGAGATGATACATAACAAACAGTACCCAAATCACCACCAGGCCTGTTGCCTGGTCCATTATCCCTCAAGCCCAAACTGATTTTCTACCTTCTTTGTAGAAAAAGAATAGCATTTAAAACAGTTAGACCTTGGCCCAAACAGTAGCTCTGACTTTCATTTGTTGCGTGTATTATTTTTATTCTCCCTCAGCCTTACTTTATTTATTTATTTTTTTAAGGCTTAGATAGGATTTTTTTTTTTACTTTGTCACATACAAGTTGTTTATATATTTTTTTACAGCATAATGATTTGATTTATTTATTTATTTATTTTTACTTTAACAATACTCCATTGGCTCTAGTTGGTAAGATGGACAGTACAACCTTTAAGTGAGAACACAGTGACTAATACACATAGACATACAAAAATGCCAGTTCCTCAAAATTTGACAATGCTCCTCCTTAAAATATTTTCCATAAGCATATAGGTTAAAGTAAACATGCCTTGTTATGGGAAAAAATGCATATTAATTCCTACTTCATACTATATACAAACATTAATTCTGAGTGGATTGCAGATGTAAATGTGAAAGGCAGAAAAACAAAGGGTTTTTTTAATTTTTTAAAATTTTTATTTATTTGGCTGCATTGGGTCTTAGTTGTGACACATGGGATCTAGTTTCCTGATCAGGGATCAAACCCAGGCCCCCTGTATTGGGAGAGCAGAGTCTTAGCCACTGAACCACCAGGAAATTCCCAGAAAAATAAAGGTTTTTATAGAATTTTTTTTTTAGGATTCCCTAGTGGCTCAGACGATAAAGAGTCTGCTTGCAATGTGGGAAACCTGGGTTGGATCCTGGGGTCAGGAAGATCTCCTGGAGAAGGAAATGGCAACCCACTCTGGTATTCTTGCCTGGAAAATCCCATGGACGGAGGAGCCTGGCAGGCTATAGTCTATGGGGTCACAAAGAGTTGGACACAACTGAGCAACTTCACTTTCTTTCTTTCAGAACANTCAGGAAGATCTCCTGGAGAAGGAAATGGCAACCCACTCTGGTATTCTTGCCTGGAAAATCCCATGGACGGAGGAGCCTGGCAGGCTATAGTCTATGGGGTCACAAAGAGTTGGACACAACTGAGCAACTTCACTTTCTTTCTTTCAGAACATTTTTACGGCCTTGACAAAGGCAAAATTTTTCATAAACATAGCATAAAAAAAATCCTTCTTGTAAAAAATTGATAAATTGGACTATATTAAAATTTTGAACTTTCATCAGAAGACACCATTAAGAGAGTGCATGACAACCCACAGAGTAGAAGACATTCATTCTATGACTATCTGACAAAGGACATTCAGAATACATTAAGAATTCCTGTAAGACAAAAACATGATATCCTGGACTGAATCCTGGATCAGAAAAAGGACATTAGTGAAAAACCTGGTGAAATCCAATTAAAGTCTATAATTTAGTTAACCAATATTATATCATTTAAAAATGTCTTAGTTATGACAAATGTGCCATGGTTACATAAGATGCTAGCATTGGAGAAAATTAGGTGAAGAGTATATGAGTATTATCTTTGCAACTTTTCTGTAAACCTAAAATTATTTTAAAATAAAGAGCATATTTAAAGGAAGAAAGAAGGGGAGGGAGGGAACATGAAGGGGAGAGAGAGTGGTGCCCAACAGAAAAATGAGCAAAGCACTTCAATAGAATCATCACATAAGAGGATATTCACGTAGCCAATAAAACATATGAAAAGGGTTCTATCTCATTTGCCATGTCATCAAAGAACTAGGAACTAACACCACAAGGCAATACCACAAAATGCCCATCAGAATGACGGGTTAAAAACAAAAACAAAAAAACAAGTGTTAGAGGCTGTAGAACAATCAGAACTCTCATACACTGATGGAGGGTTTGCTCAATATCACAATCAATTATAATCACTTTGGAAGTATCTACCACAGATGAACTCATGAATGACACCCTCAGTCCAGTCGCTCAGTCATGTCCGACTCTCTGCAACCCCGTGGACTGCAGTACGCCAGGCCTCCCTGTCCATCACCAACTCCCAGAGTTTACTCAAACTCATGTCCCTCAAGTCAGTGATGCCATCCAACCATCTCATCCTCTGTCGTCCCCTTCTCCTGCCTTCAATCTTATAAGCATCCTGCTGCTGCTGCTGCTGCTAAATTGCTTCAGTCATGTCTGATACTCTGTGCGACCCCGTAAACGGCAGCCCACCAGGCTCCCCCATCCCTGGGATTCTCCAGGCAAGAACACTGGAGTAGGTTGCCATTTCCTTCTCCAATGCATGAAAGTGAAAAGTGAAAGTGAAGTCACAGTCGTGTCTGACTCTTCGCGACCCTGTGGACTGCAGCCTATCAGGCTCCTCCATCCATGGGATTTTCCAGGCGAAAGTACTGGAGTGGGTTGCCATTGTCTTCTCCGTATAAGCATCCTATAACACAGCAATTCTATCCCTGGTTATTGAGTCAATAGAAATGCACATATACTTTCCCCATAAAAAACACACACTAGAATGTTCATAGTAGCATTTTTCACAATAGCCAAAATTAGCAATGTTTTGGAGTAGAACATAGCCATCCACACAACAGAACACTGTACAACCGTGGAAAAGAAGGAACTAATGGACATGCAACATGGATATGTTATGGATATGTTTTTAGATAGTTTAAGCTAAAGAAGTCAGACAATAAAGCATACCATATGATTCCATTTCTACAAAAATATAAAAACAAGCAAAATTAAGGATGCTTTCAGAAGTCAGGACCACAGTTACCCATGAGGATAGAGGGTAGGTAATAACTAGACGGGGACTCCCTGATACTGGTAATGATTTGTTTCTTGATCTGGGTGATGGTTAGTGTCCAGTTTGTGAAAATTACTTAATTGTACATTTATGTATGTATATTATTGCATACAGACATAAATGTATGCCTTTTCAAAAGCAAACAAAAAAATTTAAAACTGCTCATCATAGCATTAAAATTCCCTTATGATCAGACCTATTATCACTGTCTGCATCACATAATGTCTTGACTCCCACCAGGACCTCACCTATACCCGACATGAGCTATTCCAAACTTTCCTGATCCAACTGTAGCAAAGCACCCAAATCCAAATTTCTGTTGATGAGCATTCCAATGCAATACATGTTTCCACCTCCCCAAAGGTGTGCCTGTTGTTTTCTCCTCTGAGATTCCCTTCCCCTCCCTTGCCCCCTTGGAGAACTGCACTCAACCTTAAGGCTCCGCTAGAACAGTCCTACCCCAGCACCCCTCTGTCAGAGCCTGCTCCTGCACCCACTGCGTCCTACATACCCTACACTGTAACACAGGCCCCATTCCTTCATAACTACTTATTCACTCTTCTCCCCGATAAAATCATAAGCTCCTGAAGACCTTGATGGCTTATTTAGCACAGTGCCTTGCTTAGAGTAGGCACGTCAAAGAATATGTGGAATCTTCCCAATTCCTTTTCTTTTGAGAACATTAGACTCCTCATTTTAGAGAAGCGGTACGGAACACTGGAAAAAAAGAGAAAAAATGAGCAAAGACCAAGAAAGGCAACACTAAGAAAAACTACAGGGACTACTCTTGTGGTCTAGCAGTTAAGAATTAGCCTGCCAATGCAGAAGACATGGGTTCAATCCCTAGTCCGGGAAGACTGCACATGTTGCAGAGTAACATAGCCCTTCCACCACAACCACTGAGCCCGTGCTCTAGAGCCCCTGAACCACAACTACTGAAGCCTGTGAACGGCAACCACTGAGTCCAGGCACCCAAGAGCCTGTGCTCTGCCACAGGAGAAGCCACTGCAATGAGAAGTCCCTGCACATAACTCAAGAGTGGCCCCTGCTTGCCGCAGCTAGAGAAAGCCCACGGGCCGCAATGAAGACCCAGTACAGTCAATAAACAAATAAACGAACGAATGAAAAAATTTTAAACAGAAATACAAATGGCTAAAAAATATATAAAAGATGCTCAACATTACCAGTAATAAAGTGAAAGTGAAGTCGCTCAGTCAAGTCCGACTCTGCAACCCCATGGACTGTAGCCCACCAGGCTCCTCTGTCCATGGGACTTTCCAGGCAATAGTACTGGAGTGGATTGCCATTTCCTTCTCAGGAGGATCTTCCCGACCCAGGGATCAAACCGAGGTCTCCCACATTGTAGACAGATGTTTAACCATCTGAGCCACCAGGGAAGTCCAGTAATAAAGGAAATTCACAAATTAAAATAATAATGAATTTCATTAAATTTTGATTTGAAAAGTGTAAGATAAGACACATAGAAGTACGCTCACAGCAGCACTGCTTGCAGTGGGAAAACACTGGAAACAACCCAAATGGTGCATTGACAAGGAAATGGATGAATAAACTCTGTCACTGTAATACAATGAACCAGTATCTTCAGCTGTGAAAATAAATGAACGACAGCTTCATGCATCGACATGAAAGAATCTCAAAATTAATATTATGCAAAGAAGTAAGCAGTAGAATACAGATGATACCATGTATACAAAGTTCAAAACACGTCAAACTAAGCAGTACACTATTTGAGTATGTAGTAAAAATATAATAAAAAGCAAAAAAATTAAAACACAAAGTTCCAAAATTCTGTGGAGGAAGCAGAATGGTTATGATCCATAAGGGACCCTAGGGAGCTTCAAAGTATTGGTAATGTTCTGTTTCTTAAGGTGGCTGTTCAGTAGACAGGTGACCATTTTATTTGCTATGTTTTAAAACTTCCCGTATAGAGACTTTTCTGGTGGTCTAGTGATGAAGACTCTGCGCTTCCACTGCAGGGGCATGGGCATGGGTTCGATCCCTGGGCATCAGGGAATTAAAATCCTGCATGCCACATGGTGTGACAAGAAAAAAATAAAAAACTTCCCATACACAAAGGTATCCTTTCTTGCTTTTCAGGAAAGTGAGTGAGTTATTTCATGTAAATCCTGCAGAAATATCATTTTTAGATCAAGTGAATGGCAAATTTTAAAGATACTGATAATACCTAGGATTGGTGAGAATGCAGGAAAAAACACTAATTTCACCTGTATATCATCAGAGATTATAAAAGTATTTTTAGAAATCACTCTGGCCAATATTAAGAGTGCATACTTTTTTAAACCCTTTGACTAATTCCACTTTTAGGAATATGCCCTATGAAAATCCATGTACATTTACCCAAAGATATGTGTGTAAAAACTTTAACTGCAATCCTCTTTACAATACTTAAAGACTTGGAAACAGTATAAATAGTCTCGAGTGAGTAAATTAAGTATGGTAATATCCATGCTATGAGGTGCTACACTGATGATAAGTAAACCTCTGCAAGTTGACAGGAAAAGATCTCCAAGATTTATTAAGTGAGGGATTTCCCTGGTGGTCCAGTAGTTAAGAATCCACCATGCAATGCAGAGGATGGAGGTTAGATCCCTGGTCGGGGAACTAAGATCCCATGCCATGAAGCAACTAAGTCTGCACACTGCAACTACAGACGCCCATGTGCTCTGGAGCCCCAGTGCAACAACTAGAAAGGCCGCATGCCACAAATAGAGACTGCATGCACTGCGACTAGAGAGGCTGTGCACCGCAACACAGATGCCACATGATGCAGTGAAGATCACGTGCTGCAACTAAGACCAGATGCAGCCACATAAGTATTAAAAAGGTATATTAAGTGAAAAAAGCAAGTCACAATTTAATTCATAAAATATGACCTCTTATTTATTTAAGTGCACATATATGTTCAGAGTATTAGTAACTGTCAGCTCCTAAACAAAGCGAATATTACATGCTGAGCTCTACTGGGTATAAGTGCTTTATATGTATTAACTCATTTAATCCTCACAAGACAACTATATGTTAGGTATAAATCCCCATGTTACAGATGAGAAAACTGAGTCACATAAGTATCTTGCCCAAGGTCACATAATTAGTAAGGAGAAGAGTCAGGATTCAAACCCAGGCCCTGTGATTGCAGAGTCTGCACTCCTAACCACCATGCCACACTGGCATTTCTTGAAAGTAATCACAACAGAAAAGCACTGAACTCATACACACTGAGCTAGAAAAAGTCTACTCAGTGGTAAAGACTCTGCCTGCAACACAGGAGATTCGGGTTTGATCCCTGGGTTGGGAAGATCCCCTGGAGGAGGAAATGGCAACCCTCTCCACTTGCTTGAAAACTCCCATGAACAGAGGAATCTGGCAGGCCACAGTCCATGGGGTCGCAAAGAGTTAGACATGACTGAACACACAGAAAAAGTCAGAGGAGTAAAGGGACTTTCAATTCATATATTAATACTTCTACAGTGTTTTAAACGTCTGCCAACAAAAATGTATTTGTGTGACATTCCTATATAAAATATATAAAAGAAAGACAAGGAAAGAAAAAGTACTAAACTTTAAGACAGAGGTGGGGTTTGAGTACAAATGGCACCTACTAACCCTTGAGCAAATCATTTTATCTCTCTGGGAAATTTCCCATCTGCAAAATGGGGGGTAATAATACCTACCTTGCCTGTACTTTAGGCAAGTAGGTAGTAGATGTTTAGGAACAGTGTGAAAGTACTTTGCAAACCATAAACCTCTTCTCAAAAGTGAGGCAGTATTGACTTTCCCAAGGAGCTGTAGGAAAACTTCAAGGGGAGTAGGTGAAGCCAGCTGTCTAAAAGGAGCCTGTGAGGGCTTCCCTGGTGGCTCAATGGTAAAGAATCTGCCTGCCAATGCAGGAGACTCGGGTTCTAGCCCTGGTCCCAGAAGATCCCACACGCCATGGAGCAACTAAGCCCGTGCACCTTCAACAAATAAAAAAAATAAAAGGAGCCTGTGAATAAATCTAGGGTTCTTTCTGGCACTTCACCCTCCAGAACCAGAGGATCCAGTCTGTAAGACCACAGACGTCACCCCACAACCCCAAACCATAGCCAAGGAGGAAAACCCAGGCCCCTCTCTATTTGGTGCCACTGGTTTCTGGGGCTGCAGGGACCCCAGGGCTGTGAGCGGGCTTCAGGGAACTTTAGGAATACCCCAAAATATCTAGCAGGGGGGTCCCCTCTGGGGACTCTCTGAACGGCAAGATAGGAAGGGGAGCCATCTTCTCTAGGGAAAAAGGAACAGAACTAATCCCAAGGTGAGCAGCCTCTAACCTCATAAACATTCTTGGGGAGAAGCCCAGCCACCTCTAAATTATAGGCAGCCTCTCCACTCTGTTCAAACAAATCTCCAGCTGTGACTCACTCCTCAGAGCGGGGAGGGGGTAAACACATAGCTAAGGGCTTAGAGATCAAGACGCTAAGGAACAGTGATAGGGAGATAAACAGGGAGGCCCCAGAGGTTCTCACACCTCAGGCTCATGTGAGTAGTGGAAAGATCCATGGGAAAATGTGTCTCCCCAGCTCCCACTCCCCAGGCTGCTATGAAAGCCTTGAGGATTGAATGGCAGGTAAGAGTCAAGGGACTGTGAGTAAGACTGCCCCTCAGTGGAAACCAGCATCCTTAATTTACCCGTACCCTATAATCCACCCCTCCACCATCTTGTCCCTTGATCCTGTTCCCTGTTTCCACTTGGAATGTCCGTGGTCTTTCAAGCAGCCACCTCAATTTTTCCCTTCTGAGAAATGGAAATAGCCAGCCTTTTGAAACAACGGTTCCCAAGAGGTCAGGTCGAGGAAAGCCCCAGAAAAGTCAGAGGCTAGGTGCAGTGACTGGGGGACCCCTCTCTCTTGGCCGAGACTCCTAACCCGCTTGGCTCACAGGCCTCACAGGGGACTCTCGGTCCTGCCTCTTGCAGGGCTCTCTTGCTCAGAGCTGGCCCTTTGCTGCACTCCTGCTCCTCCCCACAGAGTAACCAACAAAACAGCTGTTTGCTTTTTGCCTGGTTCCCTGCCCAAAGGCATGGGCTGGACAAGCTCTATGCAGAGAGCTGAACAAGGTGATTAGGAGGTGAAATGAGAAAAAGGGATTTAGGGTGGCACCTTAAATTGGGGCAGCTGTTCTCATTCTCTGGACCGCTGGCACAGCAAAACACAGGGGCCAGCATGGAGAGGGAGGTGGGCTCCTGAACTCTCAACTCTGAGGAAGACACCCTTTTGCTCAGCCAATCTTCCTTTAGGAAACCCACCTCATGCCCAGCCAGCCTGGAATCCCCAGTTCCCTGGCACCCCCTGCCCTTCTCCAGTCTCTGATTACCTTCCTTTGTGATTTCTGCTTTCTTTGCCCCCAAGCCCTAGAAGACCATTTCCTTTTCGTTCCTCTCTATTTTCTTTTCCTCTTCCTGCCCCTGTTGGCCAGGCTTCAGTCTGGGCCAAGAGTCTCCCTGGCACATACCTGTTCCCTCAACTAAACCTCCCCACCCCTAGGAGACAAAGGTATTTCACAAGACTGAATCGTGACCCAAAGAGGCACATACCATAATTATCAGCAGGCGAGGAAGCTTGTCCCACCTGCTCTGAGTACACGTGTATGGAACCGAAACCATCTGGGTGCACACTCCACCCCACCACTCCCACCTGCGAGAAGTATGTGCAAATGCTGGTGCCCAATGCCTGGTGGCTCCACAAGCCTCCCCTCTCAGATCCTCCCACAGAGCCCAGCATTCCCCAAATTCCTGGCACGCTTGGAGACATCATCAGCTGTCCCCAAATTCCCGACACGCTTGGAGACATCATCAGCCGCTCAGCCGCCGTAGAGCTCCTAAAGGTAAGAACTTGGCAACGAATGGGGGAGATGGGATGGTGTGAGGAGGAATTTACGGGCTGAGCTTGTGGCAGAGCTTATGAGTGAAAGGAACAGGCAGTCACTGAACTTGAGTGGTTCCTCTGCCCAGGAGTTTCTTTCCCCACCCAGGTGTCATAGAGCCAGGACTGCCACCGGCTTAGAGTTCATTCATTCCTTTGGAGTAAGCGTCTATGGCTCCAGAAGAATCCTCTTTTAAAATGCAATTATTCGGACCCAGCAATTCCAAACCTAGGTATTTCTTGCCAAGAGAAATTAAAACATAAGTCCACATAAAAACTTGTCAACAAATGTTCACAAGAGCATTATTCATAAAAGAAGAAAAGAAACAACTAACTAATAAGAAGCTACTGTATAGTATAGGGAACTCCACTCGATACTCTGTTGTGGCCTACATAGGAAAAGATTCTAAAAAAGAGTGGATATATGTATAAGTGATTTGCTTTGCCATATACCTGAAACAAACACAACACTGTAAATCAACTATACTCCAATTTCAAAACATTTTTTTTAAGAAACAACCCAAAAGCCCACTGACATTTATCCATGATGAACATGTCAAAATATTTTCATACAATGTAATATTTTTATTCAGCCATAAAAAGAAATGAAATACTGATTCACGTTACAACATGGGTCAGCCTTAAAAACATGCCAACTAGAGGAAGCCAGTCACAAAGGATCACATATCATATGATTATATTTAGATAAAATATCCAGAATAGGCAAGTCATAGAGAAAGAAAGTAGACTGCTAGGGTTGGGGTCAGGGACTATTGGAGGAAAATGGGGAGTGCCTACTAATGGGTCAGGATTTCTTTATGGGGTGGTAAAATATGTTCTGAAATCAGCTGTGTTGATGACTACACAACTCTGTGAATATACTAAAACCCATTGAATTGTATATGGAATGGGTGATATGTATGGCATGTGAATTATATCTCAATAAAGCTATTANCTGGGAGGGATTGGGGGCAGGAGGAGAAGGGGACAACAGAGGATGAGATGGCTGTATGGCATCACTGACGTGATGGATGTGAGTTTGAGTGAAGCCTGGGAGTTGGTGATGGACAGGGAGGCCTGGCGTGCTGTGATTCATGGGGTTGCAAAGAGTCGACACGACTGAGTGACTGAACTGAACTGAACTGAACAACTAACAGCTGTGACCTTGGCGGGCAGTGAAGCCAGTGGTTCATGGCTGAATATATGATGCACTGGCACCAGGAAGGACCAGTCATTGGTCAGGGTGATGAGTAGAGGCCGACACCAGTCTGGTTACCTTGATTAGTCTGACATTACTCTTCTTCATTAGCTCAGTTACTTCTGATCTGAAAATGATGACCAACCAAGTTGGTAATTCCTCTTCATACTTGGTTAGAGATTATGAATTATGCGTCTTCTAGTGCTTGCCTTGAAATTGGGGTGAACATGAGCTGTTATCTGGAGCTGACTTTCCCCAGTTCTCTCTCTACTGTCTGAACTGAAATTTCTAATATGAGAAATACAGCATTAGTCAAATAATTAATCAGAGTTTCTTCCTATGAGGATAGTCCTGTTTGTCTGCCTACCCAAGAAGAAGTATTTCAAGCCGTTGTGAGAGTCGCTTTTACTTTATTTCTTTTCAGTCCCGTCCACCGGCCCCCAGTTTTGTGTGTGTGTTCTTGTGTTTTTACTGTTTGTTTGTTTTTGGCTTGGCAGCATGAATGTTCTAGCAGTTTCAGCTACACTTGTCATACATTACTTACCTTCCTGGTAAGTAATTGCTTACCGCCTAGTGCATGCCATCCCTGCATGATGTCTCGATTCCTAGTTATTCACTGGAGAGGAAAATGCAATCATGAGTGAAAAAAAAAAAAATTGCATGAGAAGTGTTTTGTATTGGCCCTCCCTTCCACCTACTTACTTTCCATAGTTTAAAAAATATATATCATCTAAAAAAATATTATCTCCTGACTAGAGAAAAGAAAAGGCTAATGGAAGAGCGGTGACTCACATTCAGTTCACCAGCTGGCCAGACCACGGGGTCCCCGAAGACCCTCACCTGCTCCTCAAGCTGCGCAGGAGGGTGAACGCTTTCAGCAACTTCTTCAGCGGCCCCATCGTGGTGCATTGCAGGTGCGTGGAGGCCGCCCCGGCGGCAGCAGGGCTCTGCACACCCATGCCCGTGGGGCTGTCGGGGCCGCCCTCCCCTTTGGCAGCTGTGGCTTCCAGAAAGTCTATGAGCAGAAAGTTAGTGTTTCCCCTGCTTAACCCTTCTGGGCTTTTTTTTTTTTTTTTTTTAATTTATTGATTGTTTTATTGAAGGATAATCGATGTACAGAATTTTGCTGTTTTGCTGTCAAACCTCAACACAAATACCGTATTCTAACACATATGTACGAAATCTAGAAAAATGGTACTGACGGATTTATTTATAGGGCAACAGTGGAGAAACAGAGAGAATAGATTTATGGACGTGGGGAGGGAGAGGGAGGGTGAGATGTAAGGAAAGAGTGAGGTGGAAACCTTGATTACCATATGCAAAGTAGATAGGCAAGTGGAGTTTGCTGTCTAACAGGGGCTCTGGGTCAGCCTAGGGGGCGGGGTGGCCGGGGAAGGGGGAGGCGCCTCTGGGCTTCTCTGCTCACTGTCCTGCCGCTCGTTTGTTTGGCCAGTGCTGGCGTTGGGCGCACAGGCACCTACATCGGCATCGACGCCATGCTGGAAGGCCTGGAGGCAGAGAACAAGGTGGACGTCTACGGCTATGTGGTCAAGCTCCGGCGCCAGAGGTGCCTGATGGTGCAGGTGGAGGTATGTTCCAGGCCCAGTCCTCACTTTCAGCTTCTGGCTTAAACTTTTTTTTCATGGTGGGAGTAGTAACCTTAAAGGAAATCCAAGTTGTTCTCAAACAGCTTCTTTCTGTTTCCTGAAAACTCAAGCACCGATCACAGTTAGAAGCATTTTGTGTTGGTGTCTGAGAGCACTTGTGGAATAAGGATGACTAAAAGTATACCTTAAAAAATAATGAAATAACATTTACACATCCTAGGTTGGGAAACAATTAAAAATGCCAAAACCCAGTTTGTCAGCATTTCATAAAATTAAAACTAGGAAGATCTAATAGTACAGTACAGTGGTGAAGAGTCTGGTTTTTGGAACTAGATTTAGAAGTTTCAAATAGTGATAGTTATTCTTAATAGTATGTACTCTTCAACCAGTTTTTAAAGTTCTTGAGCTTCAGTGAAGTCATCAAATGGAGATAATAGGAGTATTTACCTTACAGAGTTAAGACACAAAAGGTCATCCAAGTAAAGCACTTACACAAGTCCCTGGAACATACACGTAGTCAGTAATTGTAATCGATGAATATTATTATCGAGAATGTCTGCACTTGACCCAGAAATTCCATATATTATATGTACCCAAGAGAAGCAATTCCAAATCTGCACAGCTAGACACACATTCAGGAGTGTTCACTGAATTCAACATTGGTAGGATAACAAAGAATGGAAAACTTTAAATATATGGCAGTATGGGAATAGGCCAGCAGAATGTGGGAGGTGGGCTCTGTACAGTGTGTTCCGCTGCAGTTGGCAGGGATAATTGGTCTGTAGCTCTCAGTGTGGGCAGGCACTCAGGTGAGAACAGTGAGCAAATATAGCCCCCAGATGAAACATACAGTGCAATGTAGGCAACTGTTAAGAAAGGACACAGAAATACAGTGTTTATAAATACATGTGTGTTATTGTAGGAGTCTTAAAATGGATCGTCCACCAGAAAAAAAAGAACTATTTCCTGTGGAAAAATAACAGAATGGAAAGATACAGTCAAACTAGAGGTGGTGTTAAAGAATCTTGAACTTTATCAGAAATATGTCATTTGTTTAAAAGCAGTAAATTCAAACATGACACAAGTGTAAGGAGAGTTAAATCTGGGTTTGGTATTTTATGCTTTCTCATATGTGTGTTAGTTGCTCAGTCCTGTCCGACTCTTTGTTACCCCACGGACTGTAGCCTGTCAGGCTCCGCTCTCCATGGGATTTTCTGGGCAAAAATACTGGAGTAGGTGCCATTCCTTTCTCCAGGGTATCTTCCTAACTCAGTGATTGAACCCGGGTCTCCTGCATTGCAGGCAGATTCTTTACCATCTAAGCCACCAGGGAAGCCCCAAGAATACTGGAGTGGCTAGCCATTTCCTTCTCTGCAGGATCTACCCAACCTAGGGACTGAACCTGGGTCTCCCATAAATCAGGCAGATTTTTTCGTATAATCTCTACTTTAAAAAATGCTAGAAAACTTTTAAAAAATGTGTTCTATTGGAGCATCAAATTTTTTCCCCTCAGATACAGTGTGGAACTTTATAGTTTTATATATTAGTCATTTAACGTACTAACTCAACACTAGTCCTGGGAGGAAGTAACAGATAGTGTTTTTTAACTGTTAGGAATAAAATAGAAGCTATAAGATGCCTAATCTATTTGTGAAGCTTTTTTTTTTTTTTTTTCCTGGCAAAATAATCCAAGATGGAATTTACTCATTTCCTGGAGAACTCTGAGTGCCAGCTTCCAGATTATTTAAATGTGGCAGATACCAGTGTTCTCTTCCAACCATTGTCTCCAGATGAACCAAATGTTGGGGGGTGTGTACTTTATTTAAATGTGATTCATAGGGCTGTAAATGATAAATTAACTGTCTCTGTCCTTCCTTGAAACGACAGGCACAGTACATCTTGATTCACCAGGCCTTGGTGGAGTACAATCAGTTTGGGGAGACCGAAGTGAGCCTGTCTGAGTTACACCCATACCTGTCTAACATGAAGAAAAGAGACCCGCCCAGTGAGCCTTCCCCATTGGAGGCTGAGTTCCAGGTAACAGCAGCCACCGGAACCTCTGTCTGTTTCCCAGGCCGTCCTGTGTGCGTGGCCTGGCTCTTGTATTTGGGCTTTGCTATAAAACAGCTCACCAATGAGGGAACTAAGACACAGGGAGTTTAAGAGAAATGCCTGAAAGCACAAAACTGTTATGTAGGAAACTTGTTTAAATCTAGAAATCTGACTCTGTGGCCAACATGTTAACCATTCCTTGTTAACCTGGTATAAAATAAAGTGTCAAAATAATAGTATAGAGCCACGAAATTGGCCCACCAAAGGCAGCGTAACATCTCACCTTTAACAACCGCATCTGGTTTGGGTTTGTAAAGGAAATAATTATAGGAGTTTATGACGACTTAGGAACGGGAACTGGCTGGAGCTGGTAGACAGAAACTGAAGGATAAATACGTGTGTCCTGACCTATTTATCAGGCAGTTACTCTGAAATCTAACCTGGGATGTGCTCACTGTGATTTCAGAGAGCTGGTGTCCCAGCTCCAGGTCGTTCAGGCGTCACAAAGGTTTTGTTACTTTTCTCTTTCACTTGTAATTTTCAGTTTATCAAATCTGTGTGTGAACTACCAAACTGGTCAATTCAGAGGTTATCACAACAAGACCAGGAATGTGCTTTTAATCAGATGAAGAGTCATTTAAAGTTTTGGATCAGAATGGGACTGGGGTAGGACTTGAGATAGTCACCAAGTAACATGATCCAACCTGAAGACTGTACTATGATGGAAAAACCAGCAGAGTACCAGCTTGGTCTTCAATAAGGAGTGTTTTCTTATTCTTGCTCTTTCCACTGCATTTAATTCACTAACTCTACTATACTCCATATACACAGACACTGTTTGAAATACTTATACATTTAATCTAAAAATTCATATGCAAATTCACTAAAAGAAAGGGTAGATTCTTTGACTGAGCAAATATGATTGAGCCTGTGCTTCTAAGCACAAGAGTCAAAGTGATTTGTATATGGAAGTGGCTAGTGAGTGTGATCCACACAGGCAGTAACCACAGCTCTGATAGAAACAGTGAAATTGTTCCAGCTAAGCAGAAAGGGAGACAGAAAATGAGGGTTGAGATGGAGGTTGGCTGGTGGATTAGTGATGGGACATTGAGGCAGTTCCTGTCTAACTGCCTCGTCTTTCTTAAGAGCATATGAAGTAAGATCATTGGTTGAGAGTTTGGGGGTGGGGCAGAAGTGAGTCACAAGAGTTCATGCTCAAGAAAGAGAGAATGATTTGAAATAGTTCTATCAAAGAAGAAAAGCAGTCTCCCAGGTGAAGGGGGTGGGGTGGCCAGAAATCACTGTTGGATCTTTTGAAATTCATGGTCATGAATTTTCCAAGAGAGTTAGCCAGTTGGTTTTTTGTTTTTGTTTCCTGCAGTAACATTGAGGTGAGAGGCTGTGTGCAGTTGGGTTAGCCACATCTAGGATATTTTAAAGTGACCAATTGAAAGTTGGGAGGTGAAGGAGCTGAGGATGCTTGCAAGTGAATAATTTAGGGTAGTCAATAAAGAGCATATGAGCCGCAGAAAGACATGGGGTACAATGAGAAAGTCATAAAGGCAGTGTGCTGAAGGTTTTGATAGGATTGCAGATTACTGAAGTGGAGGTGCTAGAATAAATGGCGAGGAACAATGGAGGCAATTTTCCATAGCAGGTATGGTGGAAATCATAGCTTTTAAAGTGATGCAATTTTTGGAATGAAACCTGTCTACAAAAGTGGAGTGGAGACTGTGGATGGCTGAAGACTGGAGGAAAATTACAGGAGGTGAAGACATGAGTGTGGTTTGGAACAAACTGCTGAATTGACTTTGAAAGAAGACACCATAGTCTTTCTGAATGTGTTCATAATATATATACACGCATACATCTATGCACACACATATCTGTATTGTTGCTGTTGGTCAGTCTCTCAGTCATGTCCAGCTCTTTGTACCTCCACAGACTGTGGCACATCAGGCTTCTCTGACCTTTACCAACTCTCAGAGCTTGCCCAAACTCATATCCATTGAGTCGATGTTGCCATTCAACCATCTCATCCTCTGTCCTCCCCTTCTCCTCCTGCCTTCAATCTTTCCCAGCATTAGGATCTTTTCCACTGAGTGTGTATATCTGTGTGTATAATGGTATTCATCTCCTGCCCTCAATCTTTCCCATCATCAGGGTCTTTTCCGCTGAATGTGTATAACTGTATAACTGAGTGCGTGTAACTGTGTGTATAATGGTACTCAACTGTGCACGTTGAGCTCCCTCAGTTTAGGCTATTTATCCACTTGAAAGATATTTGTTTAAGTTATTTATTAGGAAGAAAAGGCTGCAGTCAGGGAGATCTTCTGGTAGAAACTGACCTTTGAACAGATATCTAAAGGGCAAGTAGGAGTTAGCAGAGTGACAGAAAGGGACATGGGTAGTCCAGGCAGAAAACATGCCTGTGAGTCGCCCGAGAATTCAAGGACTGCTTGGCCCTATCCAAAGGTGGAGGAGTTGGTTTGGCTGCAGTGCAGAGGGCCCTGCAGGAGGTGAGGCTGCAGAGACGGTTGGGGCCGCCTCTCAAGAGGCTTCCTGAGCTGTGCAGATAGATGTTGGGTCCTTCCTGACAAGAACAGGAAGCTGCCAGAAACCTGAGAGGAAAGTGCCCTGTTGTGTTCTAGAAGGATTAGAGCAAATGAGATTGAAGGTAAAGAGACCAGCAAAGAGACTGTTGATGTTTTCAAGTGAGAAATGAAAGTGATTGTCCTAAGCAGGAGGAGAGAAACGCAGAAGGATTTGAGAGCTTCACCCGGAGATATGACAGCTTTTGCCAATGATTAGCTACCAGGAGGGAGGGGGGAAGAGTCTCGAGGCCTTAAAGAAATGAAGTGTTGATTATGTAAAGCATGAGCCAAGTCATCTGTGCATGCTTTATCCTGGAGGAGAATTGGCTTTGGGTCATTTAAAATAATTTAACATTGTTTTTGCCATATGGAGAATGGCCAATATCTGTACAGTGCTTTTAACTTAGAAAAGATCAAACCATACTTTTTTACTATCTAGCAGCACCTCCTCCCTGGGAAACATATTCTGTTATATAATTGTATATGTTCAAATTCACCATGTCAAAGTACTTAAGACCTGAATAGTTTTAAAAAAAATGATCAGGGATAAACTTAAAAATTGGGACCTTAGGGAATGTATGCAAATTTCACAAAACTTAATGAAATTCTTTTCTTTAGAGAACATCTTATGCTGCAGTAATAAACAGCAGTCATTACATTTTAAAAGGTGTTTCCTTTCTATTTCTTTCTTTCAGAGACTTCCTTCTTATAGGAGCTGGAGGACACAGCATATTGGGAACCAAGAAGAAAATAAGAGTAAAAACAGGAATTCTAACGTCATTCCATGTATGCAGTTTATTTTTATCTTTTGTATCATAGTGAAGTTCTTTGAATTTGTTTAATGTGAGACATACATGCAAACCTTTGGGAAGCAACTTTTCAACATTTGCTTGACAGCAGAGAATAGTTATAGGTTATTTAAATTTTAGTTGTAGCAAATACACTGAACCCCAGACATTCACAATGGACTTTGGAGAAAAGACGGTATTCATTGTTTTCTTTTTATCAATTAGTTCAGAAATGAGTTTTCAGAAAGACGTAACCTTTTAAGCTGGGGAAAGGCCAAGTTCTCCTTACAGGTTTTCTCTCATCTTTAGTTTATTGCAGTTATTTACTCCAGGGTAATTGCCAAGTAGCAAAATTACATCCTTTTGTTCCCCTTATGTTTTCTGTTTATCCCATCCTTACCTCAGGGCGATTAAAAGTAGGCAGGAAATATACTATGAACTCTTGATCATTACGTTTAACAGAACAAAACATGCATCTTTTGCTGTTTAAGTATATTGATAGGACCTTATCTATACAGCTCTAATTTCATTCAGTTGCTAAATAAATATTCATACACTAAAACTAACGTGGAGAAAATATAACCCAAGATAGACAACCTTATAAATTGGATCAATGCAGGGTTGACCTTGTTAATTTCTGAAGTGGACCTTATGAATGCACTTTAAAATATGGAATTGATGGTGATATAACTAATCAGATCCTTTGATCAGGTTATTCCAAATTTAAGAAATTGAGTAACAGTGAGAAATTACGGACTAAATACTTTCCTCAATGAAATAATTATTTATTTGAGATACTCATTTAAGATTGCTAACTTACTGTAAATAAGATATAATTGAAAAATTAGGTTTTACCTGAGGTATGTATTTTATTAACTTAAAGATGTATTTTTAAAACTTTTATCCATCAGATTGATGCTATTTCATGGAAAACTAAAGTATATGTATCAAATATTGAATAATCTTACGGAACACTATGACATAGAGTTATGTCCTATGTTTTTTTCCTGGGACTTTCTTGGGATCGATTGCCTTTCAATTAGAGTTTTAAAAAATAACTTGTTAATCATTGAGAATGGAACAGGATCTCATTCCATGTAGATCAATAAGTACATGTAATACAATCTGTCACTTCTAAATGACTTTCTAGTTTCCACGTGACAGTCAAGCAGAGATTTATTTGTTTTTTAAATCAAATTTAAATTTGATCTTTCCTTTGCACAGATGACTTTAACAGAGTGGCGCTGAAGCATGAGCTGGAGACCAGCAAGGAGAGTGAGCAAGACTCCGACGAGTCCTCCGACGAGGACAGCGACCTGGAGGAGACGAGCAGATACATCAATGCCTCCTTCGTCATGGTACGTCCTCACCATTCCCAAACCCAAGGGCGACCTCTAAAAAAATGCGTGTGTTCTTACGGCCTGCACTAAGTGATTTTATAAAAGAAGGATGAGCTTGACCATATCTATGTATTCACTGATGTGAAAGTTTCCATTTTTAATATTATATCTTAACTTATTGCCATACTTAGACATTAAAACCTAATGAGTTGATACAAAACAATATGATTAGTTACAGTTTATGGCAAATATGACTATAATATAATTTGAAAAATAATGAAATTCAGCAAAAACAAATATTTGAAAATGTTTATATATACTCGGATACCCATATTGCAAGCAGATCCAAGTCTGCTTATGTGTATAGCTAAAAACTTTTCATTCAGATTTTCTGAATATTTAAGTGAGTCTGTGTCACATACCTTTTTTTTTTTGGTACACTGAGAATTCAAGAAGGAACTTAAGTAATTCAGTAAATACTTTTTGCATATTCACTAAGCTGAGTTTATTCCTTTTCCCAATTTTCTTAAAATACATATTCATAGAATATTAGTTATAAGATAGCAGAATGCTGTCTGAGCTAAGTTGCTCAGTCGTGTCTCTCTTTGCAACCCCATGGACTGTAGCCCTCCAGATTCCTCTGTCCATGGGAATTCCCCAGGCAGGAACACTGGAGTGGGTTGCCATGCCCTCCTCCAGGGGATATTCCCTCACCCAGGGATTGTACCTAGGTTTCCTGCATTGTAGGCTAATTCTGAACTACCAGGAAGCCCAAGAATCCTGGAGTGGGTAACCTATCCCTTCTCCAGGAGATCTTCCCAACCCAGGAATCAAATTGGAGTCTCCTGCACTGCAGGCCGGCAGATTCTTTACCAGCTGAGCTACCAGGGATCCCTAGCAGAAGAATATATAAACATAAATTAGAGACATGATGAAGACAATTCTGAAATGCTTATGCTTTTTTTTTTTAAATAATCACATTAAGCTTTTTAAAGGAAAAAATGGTATTTTGGGAGGGAAAAATGTGTTAGTTTTCTAAAATAATATCTTCTAAACTTGATTTTACATTAGTAGCCAAGTATTATCATTAACTATTATCTTTTATAGAGATACCGCATTGTTTTTTGGACCTAAGAATCTGTTTGTCACTGTTTTAAAAAACTGAAGTATAGTTGCTTTACAATATTGTGTTAATTTCTGCTGTATAGCAAGTTGACTCAGTTATACATACATATATGTATATACANACATCAAATTAAGTGACTCTCTTTCCACGTGGTTGTTTTAAGAATCCACTATTCCCTTACCAGCAGCACTAACTGGGTCTCAATTTTTTCTTTGTCGAAAGAGTTACTGGAAACCTGAAGTGATGATTGCGGCTCAGGGACCACTGAAAGAGACCATTGGTGACTTCTGGCAGATGGTCTTCCAAAGGAAAGTCAAGGTGATCGTCATGCTGACGGAACTGAAGAGTGGAGACCAGGTCTGTGCGTTTGAGGATCTCTTCTTTCGGGTCTTTCTGTCATAAAATCTGATCCTTCTTTCTAGGATCACTTACTGGATGGATCCCTGTATCCCAGTCCCTTTGATCCCCTGTCACACGGTTCCATTTGTTCATTTTCCCCGTTTTCCATCCAAGCGCTGGCCTCTAGAGTTTTCACCTGGGTTCTGACCGTTCCTCCTGTTTGCCTCCCCCAGCCCCTGCCAGCTCTGCCCACTGTTCACAGATCGATTGTCTAATAATGCACAGCAACCCTGAGCCTCCCTCTGCTAAACGCAGCGGACCACGTGAGCAGGGGGCTGCTGAGAACCTACTGTATGGCACAGGGGGAAAAAAAAGAAGGTGCGATTTGTTTGTAAGAAATGCACCGAGTGAAACTTAAAAATGCATTCCGGTATGCAGTGAGAGTGTCCGACTCTCTGCAACCCCATGGACTTTGGCCCGCCAGTCTCCTGTCCATGGATTTCCCAGGCAAGAATACTGGAGTGGGTGGCCATTCCCTTCTCCAGGGGATCTTCCTGACCCAGGGATCAAACCTGGGTCTCCCGCACTGCAGGCGGATTCTTTACTGTCTGAGTCACCAGGGAAGGATGCAGTAGGTACAGACATGGCTTAATGCAGCTTGGACGAGGCACCTTGAATAGTCACATTCGTAGTCAGAAAGCTATTGGTAGGTGCCAGGGACTGGGGTGGGTGCAGGAGGTGGGGAGGGGATGGAGACTTAGTGTTCAGTGGGGACAGAGTTTCAGTTTAGGAAAGTGAAAAGTTGGGGAGATGGATGATGGTGAGAGCTGCCCATTGAACTGTGCAGTTAGATATGGTTAGGATACTACATTTTATATTATGTGACTTTTACCACACACACACACAACAGCCACATCTTTATTCTATTTTTTTTTTTTTTCAGGATAGAAACCCACCTCTTTTGTCTCACATTTAAGACCGTTAGTAATCAGGCCCAGTGTATCTTGCATATCCTCACGCTTTTACGTTATCCACACTTTCCGCCCTGGACAAGTAGAGTTACTGACGGAATCTTAACACAGCGTCTGTGCTCTCTTCAGTGAGCTTTAGTTTTCTGACATCCCACGCATCTGGATATACCCTTTCTTCCCATTTTGATCCTATTCTTCTAGAAAGACAGAACTCCTGAAAACTATATCTAAATCCCGTCTTCTTTAGATCCATGTAAGAGTTACTGTCACAAAATGCTATGGTTGGAGGTGAATCTCGGACCTAATTTGATCTTCTGCCTAATGCCTGTTACATATATTTGAGCCTTTTCTTAATACCACAAGTTATCAAGATTTTCCTGGCAGTACCTCTTAGTTTTTATCACCTAACACTTTATCTGACATATGTTAAAGCTTATTTAATGAATGTTCTCACCAGTATGCCGTTATGCTGTATGTATTATTTTTCTCTCTTTTCCCTTCTCCTCTACCCTCGTGCATAGAAAATAGTTTTTTCCTTTATTTTTATGCTTTTCTTTTTTTCATTTTCCATTTGTTTTTTTTGTTTTTTTTTTTCAAAAAACTTTAACTGGAGGAGAATTGCTTTACAATGTTGCGTTCGTTTCCGCTCCACGACGTGAATCAGCTGTAAGGACACGTATATCCTCTTCTTGAGCCTCCGTGTCCACCTGCCGTCCACCCTATCGGTCATCACAGAGCACCCAGCTGAGCTCCCTGTGTCATACACCAGCTCCCCACTAGCTATTTCATTTTTTTCTTTTTTTTTCTTTTTTAAGGCATGGGATTCTAGTAATCTTTTCCTTCATCTAAATTGGGAAAGCCAGGGAATGAAACAGGACTTCAGACAGGAATGCCTATCGTGGTCAGAAAGTGTGGGTCTATAGTTAGTGGAAATCATTTGAGGAAGGAGCAAGTACTTCTGTGATCCATGTGTTCGTCGATCTGACCCTTTCCTCAGATACTCAGCTGACACAGACAAGACAGAGACGAAGCTTCTAAAGGTGCAGTCTCTTTCTTGCCAGACCCCTGGAGGGACAGGGAGACCTAAGTTCTTGGAGGGGTCATGACAACATCGGCCCAGTCCATCCTTTTTGAAAAGGTGGTGGTGAGGCATGGAAAGGTGGGAAAAGCAAAGCTGAGACCTCGCCTGGGGTGGCAGAGCCGTGCCCACGGTGTGCTGGGCATCTTGGCTCTCCCTGGGTTCCTTGCACAAGGCGACACCATGTATCCATTGGATGGATGTCCAGAATACTTCCAATAGGTTTTAGATTTTTATGAAGAGGACTCAATTTGACAGCACAGTTAGTCATTTCACGTTTAACAGAGCAGAGTGAAGAAGAGAGTGAAGGAGGACAGAGTCAAAGCCGAGATGAAAGCGGGGGCTCTCTGAGCGCGTTGACAAGCGAACAGAGCACTTGGGCAGCTGATGCTGAGCCACGCTCTCTCTCATCTAGGAAGCCTGTGCTCAGTACTGGGAGGAAGGAAAGCAAACCTACGGAGATGTGGAAGTTCACATGAAGGACACCAACAAATCTTCAGCGTATACCGTCCGTGCATTTGAACTGAGACATTCCAAGGTACACACTCAATTTCAGGAGTATGTGTCTTTGATGTAATTGATCTGGTTGAAAAATTAAGATGCATTGCTCTGTGAGAGCAAAGCAACTCTCTGTATAATGTTTTCAGGATGAACTTTTTTTAATGATTTAAATGAAAGTAACTGGGAGGGAAAAGTCACAATCAACTTATCGAATGGGCTGAGTTTCTCCCTTGAATTCATGTTCCTTCCCCTGGTTTCAGAGGAAAGATCCACGAACGGTGTACCAGTACCAATTTAATAACTGGAATGGGGAAGAGCTGCCCGCAGAACCCAAAGAATTGGTCTTGATGATCCAGAATCTCAAACAGAAACTTCCCAGGAAGAATTCTGCTGAAGGGAATAAATATCACAGGAATGTGCCTCTTCTCATCCACTGCAGGTCTGTGGGGTTTCACGGGATATGTTCTAAAACCCACCATCCTGCTTGACCTCTTGGCTCACACCTCCTGTTAAAGGCGATTTCTCCTAAAAGTTAAAAATGCATGACTGCAGTGGAACACGTCTCTCTCACGTGTTCCAGCAGTGCAGCTATTGTGGAGATGCAGTAGAAGTAACTATATTTTAGTGCGAGAATATTAGGTTATGAGTCCCTTAGTATCAGGGGTATTTAATCCCTGACTCAGTGCTAATGCTGAACGCAGAATGTCACCTGTCCTGAATGAATGAGTGAATGGAAGCATGTGTGGACAGATGGATGGATAGATGTTACATTTTATTTCTGCCTTTACAAGTGTGTTGAGCCACTCTATTAGTTGTCAGTGGGATGCAGAGGACTGAATGTTTTGCCTCCAATACACACATCTTATTTATTAACTGAAATCTCATACTTAGCAACTTTGATTTGAAACCCATTACTTGACTCCCTAAATAGAGCCCCAAAGGCAAAGATTTTAATAACATACATAATAATACTTGATTTTATTGAATTTACGTTATGCAGACCCTTAAGTTTTATTTCCCATGGTGATAGGTCTCCACCTTAAGTTTCATCTGTGATAGGTCTCCGCCTTAAATAAGAGGTTTGAAAGAAGGATGCATGATATAAACTATTTACATAAAATGTTACACTAAATTAGAAATTAAAATAGTAAAATAAGATGAGAAACGTAAATCTAGCAAAGTGCTTAAAAGAAATGAGGCTTTTTGAGAAAGCCTCATTATTATTGTTAGAATTGCATATACTACAACCAAGCCCTTAAACAAATACTACTTTTGGGCATTTATTTGAGTTTTCAAAGGTAAAATTTACATGGAAAGAAAACTAAAGAAGGAAAGTTTAGTATTCAAAACTGTATGTGTTTCTTAGGGGACAGATGAGTACCTACTGTACATTCCTTGGTTATTTACATCAAAAATCTTCCAATAACATTCTTTAAATTGAATTTTTATTATAATGTAACACGCCTCTCACAGTTTGATAAGTGACTTGGCTGCCCTCTCCTTAATGAGTCATTTCACTAGATATCCTTCTTCTATTGGTGCAGAATTGTTAACGTTTGTGAGAAAAAAAAGCACTAGAGAGGCAGCAAGGAGGAGAGAAAATACGTGGTTTAGTAATTTTCAGTACATCAGGTCCAGTTTCTCTGGATTCATCAGTTTCCAGCCATGCCTTTATCTTCCCTAAATTTCAGTATTTTCATCTATCAAATTGGCTTTATGATATGTGTCTTGACAACTTCACATATAAATTAAAGTGCATGGTAATTAGTAAAGTACTAAACAGGAGAAAGTATATTTTTAAAGTGTAAGTTTTTAAACTAAAGGACTATTATATTCCCAGGTTGAGAAAGTTTGCATAAAATGTGCATTTAGCAGAAACGTTCTGCTCTTAAGAGACGGGAATAAAATAATCACAGTAAACCTGAAGCAAAGAATGTATTCTTATCTCTGTCTTTTGATTTTTATCCCAATATCACTTTCTCCATAAACTGTAGAAGTTTTTAAAATCTTTTCTTTCTTTTATAGAGATGGATCTCAGCAAACAGGAATATTTTGCGCGTTGTTCAACCTCTTGGAAAGCGCTGACACAGAAGAGGTGATAGACGTGTTTCAAGCTGTGAAGTCGCTCCGCAGAGCCCGGCCAGGAATGGTCCCCACCTTCGTAAGCATGCCGCATCAACGCTCTTAACCTGTTTTCCCTTTTTACGTCCTCTCTCTCCTTCCACCCCTCCCCCTCCTCTCATCCTCTCCTTTCTGTTCCTTCTCTTCTATTTACTTTTCTAGTCTTCTCTTTTAAAATCGCATTTTACATGATGGTTCACACTGGATTGTTATCAGTAAAAATACGAGACCTAACGGGAGTTTGCCAGCAATGCGTGGTGGTGGTTCATGAAGAACCCCTTTTTTAAAAGCTCATGAGTCCCCCCCACCCCACCACTGCCAATCTTGTATCGGTTTGTGTTGCTGCACCACAAACCGCCCCAGCATTTAGGGACTGAAGAAAGGTGACATTTATTATAGTTCAATCATCTGCTTGGTCAGTTGAATAGTTCTGCTGCTCACACTGGGCTCTGCCAGCCTGGACCAGGCTCCCTCATGTGTCTGCTGTTGCTGGTGGGTCCACGGGGAGTTGGCTTGTCCAAAGGGACCGTGAGTGCCCTGGGCTGGCAGATGGCTGGCATTTAGCTGTGGCAGCAGGGCCACAGTGCGTGGATCACATGTCTCTTCTGGATCAGAAGTGTTCCCATAAAGGCAGCGGAGTTCCTGCAGAGTGAGACCCCTGGGGGCCCAGGCTGGGGACTGGCGTGTGTTTTCCTCTGCATTTTATTACCTGAACAGGTCCCAAGGCTAGCTCAGGTGTAGGGGTGGGATAGACTCGCCTTTTGTCCAAAGGGCCTGCAAAGTCAGTTTCCCAAGAGGTGTGGATGCCACCGAAAGCGGGGTCTGGCTGCTCGCCACTCAGATGCAATAAAGAAGCTAGGCTGGTAGGAAGGAAAGTGTGCTTTATCTTGGATGCTGGCACCTGGAGAAGGTGGGGAGGACTCCTGTCCAAAGCCAGCTCCCCCACTCCACTGACAATCAGCGGGCAACAGCTTTTATAGACAAAGGGTGGGGACTGCATGCAAACGCAGCACAGTCAGCTCTCACAGTCACCTTCAGGGTGGTCATCGGCGGTCTGACCAGCACGTCTTGATTGTTTTAAGTGCCGTTAGTCTTCAGTCCCGTGGCTGGTTTCTTCCCGTTTCTCTGAGGCCAATTCTCAGCGTTGTGGCAGCTTTAGTTATGGCTACAGTCCGGTTATCCTATAGCTAACTTCTCCGCCTGGTGGGGGTTTCACTGTCTGTAAGACAGCTCACAGGATGTAGCTCGGGGTATTATCTGCAGCCCTGGAGGAGGAACTATGGGCCCCTGACTGTGCTCAATGACTAAACCTTTGCTATTTAGCCTCCTTTGACTGTTCTCCTTTGTTTCTCACTTCTCTGATTAAACTTCTTCTTTGACTAAGGCTTTTCCACAGACCAAGGGCAAGCAGAGGACCAGGGGCCGGGGGATGAGGACCACAGGCTCCTGCCCTGTTTCATGGGTACAGGGAGGCTGTTGAATGAGCATTGTCCTCATCAACCCAAGTTGTGTCCTAAGTGTAGTGACCACAGGTGATGGTCTGGGAGTCAGGCACTCATCACAATGCAGACTTAACCACTCACTCAAACACTGGCAGCTCTTACTTGTGCATGACCGTGACCTTGCATGTATTGATGTTAAAAGTATACTGAGTGCCTGCTATGTGCTTTTGCCATTAAGAGACTCACTGTTCAGTGTGAGGAAAAGGCAGACCTATATTAAGCAATGCCATAAGTGAAATGACAGAGAAATTATTAGGTGGCAGAATCCGCCTGCCAGTGCAAGAGATGCAAGAGACCTGGGTTTTATCCCTGGGTCAGGAAGATCCCCTGGAGAAGGACATGGCTACCCATTTCTTCTCCATTCCTGCCTAGAAAATTCTGTGGACTGACGAGCTTGGCGGGCTACAGTCTATGGGGTTGCAAAGAGTCGGACACGATTGAGTGACTGAACACAGGAGTGAAATGATGGAGAGATCACTAGAACATGAATGAGGGCACTGAATTTAACCTGAGGGGCTCAGACTGGCTTTCTGCAGACTCTGGATTGGATGCCAAGTGATATGTAGGCATGAATCAAGGGAATGGGCATCCAAGATGGGTTCCTTTGCAAAAGCTTAGGAACGAGATGTCCCCTTATGGCCTGAGAGGGGACCGAAAACCGATCTGGTGTGGCTACAAGGTCAGTCCTGAAGACTGCCTTGCAGTCAGTCCTTTAGAACCCCAAGGAGAGTGAGTCATTTAAAACAATCTTTTTATGAAAACACACAGGAATAGTTTTCTGTTACCCAGAGTCTTCCACACGTAAATGATTAAGTCCTGTTCATTTTCATCTGATGTTAACAAAAAAAAAGAAAAAAAGGACATAAACCTCTTTTGCGTAATCCCTGGCTTCTTCCTTTTGCTAGGAGCAATACCAATTCCTGTATGACGTCATTGCTAGCACCTATCCCGCCCAGAATGGACAAGTAAAGAAAAGCAAGCATCCAGAAGATAAGGTTGAGATTGATAACGAGGTGGACAGAGCTAAGTCGGATGCTAACTGCACAAGCCCCCCGGAGGCCCTGGAGAAGACTCCTGAAGCAGACAAAGAGGCTGGAGGCGCCAAACCCACGGAAGGTGCTGCAGAGCCAGAGCACGCTGCCAACGGCCCGGCGAGTCCCGTTTTAACTCAGAGTGCGTAGGAAAGCAGACGTGGGGCAGCTCCAGACCCCGGATTCAAGGTTGTTTCTACTTTTCTAGAACTACAGAGGCAAAATAGATACACGGTGGATTCGTGAGGGGCATGGACTGGGGTTTCTGGGAAGCTTTTGTTTTACAACTGTAGAAAAATATTTAAGACAGTTTTGCCGAAGCATTTTTGTACAGTCTTGTGCTTATTTTAAGTTTTATCCATCTCTATCATCCAGCAAGAAGCAGCTTGTTTGTAGTCTTTGTGTGTGTGTGTATATGTGTGTGTTTGAAAGAGAAAGAGGCAGAAACAGACACGGGGTGAGTTAGAGGATGCTTTTGAGTAAATCTAAATGCTCTGAGAAACTTTGCCATTTTGGTTTTGAAGAAAAATGACAGTATTTTATACTAGAAATATTAACTTCTCTCAAAGGTTCTATTTTTTAAATTGTGTGTGTGCTGCCAGTAAGAAGGACGTACGTTTCTAGAATGACCTCAAGATGGCCTCCTTGTCCTGCTGAAATACATCTTATGATTTCCTATTTTACTTCCAGAAACAGACATAAAAATAGAATGTGCGTACTACAGGAAAGTTAACTAAATTAACATTTGGAAATCTTATATTCCATATGTTAGCATTTAGTCCAATGTTTCAGGCTTATTTAATCTAATTTAAAATTTCAAGAAAGCCTATCTTGTTATCTTCATATGCTGTTTATAATTCTGAAGCATGGATTATTCTCTGTATAATATGTGAAATTCATTCCTTGATACTTTTGACCCAAAACTATGTGTTTGCTACAGTTGAGCTTCAATAAACATCTTTAAATAAATGTAATGTGTGTTCAATCCTTAGGACAAAAGTAGAAGTCATTAGAATCTATTTGTATTAAGTATTTACATATGAAGCCTAACATACCTATTTTTATGGAATAAGACATTGATGGGGGTATATAATATTGCGCATGCATATTTTTCACAGTTAAGTTTGTTCTTGTCTTTCACTGAAATGCATTTACTTTGAATTTCTCAAATATTTAGACTACTTTTTTACCATGAATTGGTAACAGCAGCCACAATAAAATCCAATTATTATCTTTTCTTGTATATAATGTATTGTCACATGTTCATATATGAACTATGTAAGCATGTATTAAAATATAGGCTTTTTGCAGCTAACATTTGTGTAACAACTTTATAGGTCTCATTTTATAAAAGATCTATAGTCTAATAATTGTTTGGGATCTGAAAAAATTCAAGAAAAGAAAACAAGTTCGATGCAGGATGCTTGGGGCTGGTGCATGGGGATGATCCAGAGAGACATTGTGGGATGGGAGGTGGGAGGGGGATTCAGGATTGGGAGCTCGTGTACACCTGTGGTGGATTCATGTCGATGTATGGCAAAGCCAATAGAGCATTGTAAAGTAAAATAAAGTAAATAAAACAAAAAAACAACAAAAAAAAACCCTTTTTATTGAATTCCATGTCAGTTCATTACATTAGTCACAAACTGCCTCTGAGTTGGTGTGGTTTTATACATCTTCACTCTTTTGACTAAATTCAAGTGTCTCTGCTGCTGCTGCTGCTAAGTCGCTTCAGTCGTGTCTGACTGTGTGCGACCCCATAGATGGCAGCCCATCAGGCTCCACCATCCCTGGGATTCTCCAGGCAAGAACCCNAAAAAACAACAAAAAAAAACCCTTTTTATTGAATTCCATGTCAGTTCATTACATTAGTCACAAACTGCCTCTGAGTTGGTGTGGTTTTATACATCTTCACTCTTTTGACTAAATTCAAGTGTCTCTGCTGCTGCTGCTGCTAAGTCGCTTCAGTCGTGTCTGACTGTGTGCGACCCCATAGATGGCAGCCCATCAGGCTCCACCATCCCTGGGATTCTCCAGGCAAGAACCCTGGGGTGGGTTGCCATTTCCTTCTCCAATGCATGAAAGTGAAAAGTGAAAGGAAAGTCACTCAGTCGTGTCCGACTCTTCACAACCCAGGCTTCTCCATCCATGGGATTTTCCAGGCAAGACACTCACCTATGCATATTCAGTTGTTTCCCATGCAACTCACATTTGTCTTACGTTCAGCCTTCTATTTCTTTAATTACTATACACACAAAATTAGCAATAAATATTTACCTTATTTTATAGTACTGTGCCATTCACTATGAGAAGTGAATTTTAGAATGAAGCAAGTTTTTAATTTACATTGTTTAGTTACTAATGAACAAAGAGGTTTTAGGAGTCAGCAGCTATGAGCTCCAGAAAGAAAGAAGACTGGCCTTCACTTCTTTCATTCAAACTCTGTACCTCATTTTCTTTCATAGAAGCCTGATCAGTTGCCATTTATACCATGGTATAGTTCAAATTTAGAGTTTTTTATTTATTTATTTATTTTAGAGATTTCAGCTGCAAGTGACATCTTCAAAATGTGAACGTTGTGTGTTTAAATGTGTATTTTCTACTTGAGTCCATCCTTTTGAGAAGACACAAAATAAATTCTTAAATAATAGAGCAATAGTAATTTCTGTTATCAATAGTTTAACAGAAGCAAACTAGAAACATGTGTTTCTTCTGCACACGTGAAGTTGCAGTAAAGGATGAGCTGGGGGAGTGGTCCGACAGAAGGTTCATTACTCCTAAGACATTAACATTTTACTATGAAAAATGAATCTTTGCAGAAAAGAAATCTATATTTTAACATCTTTAAGCAAAGATAAAGCTGTGTGAAATATTAGCTGAATGTCTTTGCAATGATACTTTTTAAAATGTAAGCTTTTAGTTGTTACTCACAACTGTAATACTCCACAGGACTTCACCAGTGGCTCGGACAGTGGAGACTTTGCCTGCGTTGTGGGAGACCTGGATGGCGTTTAGAACTCTAATACTCACACAGTGATACTTTCATATCTATTTTTGTTCTTGCTAAAACATTGCATAGAGCTTGTTATTTCTTATAACTAATTAGAACTGATCTTTTAAATTTAGTTTTTAATTTACTCTGGAGATTTGTTATAAAATGTTCTCATAGCACTCTATTAGGTCCAAGAAAGTGGGTGGTAATTGCCCTGGCTAATTGCAACAAATCTCTTGATATAAAGACCTTCAAAATGCACAACTTCAAAGGAAAAAACTCTCTGTTAAAATGAGTAGAAAAGGCTATGCTTTCATTCTCTTATACAGATTTTACAGTTGGAAGGGTCTAAAGGTTCTTTAAAAGATATGCTCAAATTTGTGATTTTTAAAATTTCCTATTTAAGGTGAAAAGATTGATTCTGCTAAATGTCCATTTTCTATACTCCTTCTTTTGTAAAATGTTGGTTGCTCAGTCGTGCCTGACTTTTTGTGACCCCATGGACTATAGCTCGCCAGGCTCTTGTGTTCAGGGATTTCCCCAAGCAAGAATACTGCAGTGGGTAGCCATTCCCTTCTCCAGAGTATCTTCCCCACCCAGGGATCAAACTCAGGTCTTTTGCTTTGCAGGTGGATTCTTTACCATCTGAGTCAACAGGGAAGACCCTTCTTTTGCAAACCTCTACACTTTCTTGGATCAATACTAATCTAATCAAGGGGGTATACATCCTGTATCATTTCTAAATAAATAGAAATATTATTACTATAGTAACATTTATTGAGGTATAATTCATGTGAGGCATTTTATTTATTTTATCTGCATTTGTTTCTCTAGGTAAATTCTATGCTGCACATGCTCATAATATCTCCATGTTATAGGTGAGGAGTTGAGTCTTAGAGAAGGTAGGCGCCTGGCTTGTTACAACACATTTGGCAAATGATAGACTCAGGGTTTAACCAGCTCTTCCTGACATAGTCTGTGTTCTGCCCTTCTGCCTTCCCAGGTATTAACTTTGTTCATGTGTTTTGAAAAATCAGTGGGGAAAAAACAGTCTAAACTTATTTGCTGTCTTTATCCCATGATAACAAAAACAAAAACAAAATCACGTGAAATGGCTCTCTCAACAACACTGTACAATGTAGTAGGCTTAGCTGAACTCATAACATTGAAATTATTATCTAAAAATAAACACACTCTTAAACATCCCTGGGAAAGGATTGTCCTCACAACACGCATAAACAAAGATCACCTCATCGCCGGAGTGAGTGCCAGGGAATAAAAGCCAACAATAAATCTCAAATGTCGTTGCTCCATTGTCTCTCAGTTTGGTAATCAGAACAAGTTCTTATTGTTTAGATCACATTTCAGTATGTTTGTCAGACGACGCAGCAATCAGTATCTGAAACATGTTAACAGAGCACCATAAAATGCAAACCACATTTATGGAGATTCTGACTCATATCCCCATATCTGGTGAGTTGAGTCCAAGGAAGCTTGGTTCTTCTGACCTGTTGCTGCTCAGTCACTAAGTTATGTCCGTCTCTGTGACCCCATGGACTGCAGCATGTGAGGTGTCTGTCCTTCACTATCTCCAGGAGTTTGCTTAAATTCATACCCATTGAGCTGGTGATACCATCCAACCATCTCATCCTCTGCCACTCCCTTCTCCTCCTGCCTAATCTTCTCCAGCATCAGGGTCTTTTCCAAAGACCATTTAATCCATCAGGGAAGCCCTGCCAATGACCTAGCTGTCCCCAAACTTAGGTTGCCAAGGATCTGGAAGTAGGCTTTCTGTGTAAAAGAACACAGAAATTTCCCTCTAGAAAAACCAGGGCTTTCTTGAGTCATATGTTCCTTTTAACCATGGTATAAGTGGGACTTCTGGGATGTTATATTTAATTTCCCTTGAACGGAGAACTTGTTGGACTCGATAGAACTTCTTAGGTATAACAAACCCCACCAAGAGAGGCTGATGACCTATCAAAGAATAAAAATATCCTCTTGAATTTTTATGGATTGCATGATGTTACCATGCTTACTCTGTAAGGCGGGGAGAAGGTTAGGCAGTAGGGAGGGAAAGAGTCTGTGCCCTGCCAATATTTTGGATGAAAGATGGGATGGAGTTGAGTTGCCTGCAGAACTTGCCCCCATTTTTTAACATGGGCTCAAGGAAGGGATTTCCTCAAGATGAGCTTAGATAACTGCGGATTGAGAATTTTCCTGGCAATTGATAAATTACATTTTTCATTAGTTCATACTAAACCACCCCTCATGAAGTATGTTGCACAACTTTTGTCACGTGTTATGAGTTACAAAACAGAAAGTGGAGAATTGAATTAGTACATTTATAAGAAATTGATGAGTAGTAAATCCCTTTATAAGGGCGTCTCCATTTATATTTAATCATTTGCTCTTGTTGCGTGGACATTCTAAAGACAGGGATAGAAAACAAGGTATGCAGAAGATTTAAGCTAGAAGTTGGGTATTTGTCATAATTTGGGGGTAGTGGTGGGATGAACTGGGAGATTGGGATTGGTGTATAAAATAGATAACTGATAAAAATGAAATAGCTAAGTAAGGCACACCTACTGTATAGGACAAGGGGCTCTGCTCAATTCTGGGGGTAGGCAGGAAATCTAAAACAGAGGGAATATGTGTGTATGTGTAGCTGATTTTGAAGAAGGCAATGGCACCCCACTCCAGTCCTTTTGCCTGGAAAATCCCATGGACGGAGGAGCTTGGTAGGCTGAGGTCCATGAGGTCATACAGAGTTGGACACGATTTAAGCGACTTAGCAGCCGCAGCAGCTGATTTACTTTGCTAGGCAGTATAAGCTAATACAACATTGCAAAACAACTAAAGCCCAATTAAAAAATTATACAAAAATAAACGTGTAAAAAAAAAAAAAACTTACTCAACAGCTGTCTAGTATCTGCTTTGAGTTACTTTGGATTGACTCAGCAGACACTCTCCCATTGTTTCTCGTGCATTGTAGTGGGTCTTCGTAGACAATAGCAAAGAACAGTTAGCTGGCTATGTAAGGTAAGGCTCTGCCGAACATCTTAGCAATGGTTATTTTTGCAACATTTTTTAAAACGTGTTTTTCTCCCTCTTACACTATTGTGTCCCTGAGGATGCACTCTGATTAGGTTATAAATCTTTAATAATCCATTAGACCTTTGTCCTAGGAGCTTCATCAAGACCTTCCTCCCACACTATTTTGGGATGTCTAATAACCCTAAAGAACTCCATCCTGGGGGACACAAGGGTGCCACCACCACACGCGACCACAGTTAGCTCGACATCCAAGAAATACTTTGTCTCAACAGCTAGAGTCATGTGAATTATTTTGAGAAAGTAGATATCTGTGATATAAAAGCAGTACACTTTCATCTGGATTTTTCAATGTATGTGCAAGTGTGTGGGTTTCCCTTAATATAGTCTAACGTTTCTCATCTGAGCTCACAGTTGGTTTTAGTTTTATAAAATGACTTCTTAAATGAAACAAGTTATTTCTGTAAATAAAACAGGCTTTGGCAGTATTCTCTTTGTTTAGAGTAGCACTAAATCATGGAAGTCAAATTTCTCTTTGATGAGAGTCAGTGGTAAATAAACTCTATTTGTTCTTGCAAGAAGTAGCAAATATTTATTCACAATTTAAATACAGGAAGTTAAAAAAGGTCAAAATCAGTGACAAGTTTAGGCAAATTACTAAAATCCACTCTTTCTCTCTACAGATTTTTATAGTGTATTTTAATCCAATGCCCTGTAGTCATTCAGAGAACATGCAAATTTCAGAAATAAAATCAACTCTAAATTTATACAATGTTAAAGGAAGAGATTAATTTTATTTAGCATTGCAAGATGACATACTTTGTAAATAATTCATTACTTAATGTCATTCTACATTTACATATTTTTCATGTGGAGATTTACATATAAGATATCTTTCTAGGAATATTATCTGAGATTTGTGTTTTATGTAGCAGCTAAAATTATTACAAGTGCAGACATGTTTTGATATGAATTTTTACAAGAGAAAAAAAAAAAAGAACTGGGAATGGTCTGAAATTTCCATGGAGAGCTCTGGTCCTCCTTCTCCTCTCTGTGCATTCACTTTACCTGTTTGTCACCAGTTCCTGCCACCACCTTGGCCACCAGACCTCCTACCATCAATTCAGTTCAGTTCAGTTCAGTTGCACAGCCATGTGTGACTCTTTGCTACCCCATGGACTGCAGCATACCAGGCTTCCCTGTCTATCACCAAGTCCCGGAGCTTAAACTCATGTCCATCAAGTCAATGATGCCATCCAACCATCTCATCCTCTGTTGTCCCCTTCTCCTGCCTTCAATCTTTCCCAGCATCAGGGTTTTTTCCCTCAAGGAATCAGTTCTTCACATTGGGTAGCCAAAGTATTGGAGTTTCAGCATCAGTCCTTCCAATGAACATTCAGGACTGATTTCTTTTAGGATGGACTGGTTGGATCTCCTTGCAGTCCAAGGGACTCTTAAGTGTCTTCTCCAACACTACAGTTCAAAAGCATCAATTCTTCGGTGCTCAGCTTTTTTATTGTCTAACTCTCACATCCAGGAATACGTGACTATTGGAAAAACCACAGCTTTGACTAGACGGACACTTGTTGGCACAGTAATGTCCCTGCTTTTTAATATGCTGTCTAGGTTGGTCATAGCTTTTCTTCCAAGAAGCAAGTGTCTTTTAATTTCAGACCTCCTACCCTACTGACAATTAACTCTGAATTGGTCCAATTTCTCCTATCTCTGTTCCCACATCCGTTCTTGCAACTTCTCAGCTTAGAACTACTATTACTTTTAAAAGCTTATCATCAACAGTGTAGGAAGGTTCCCTTTTTCTCCACCCTCTTCAGTATTTATTACTTGTAGACTTCCTGATGAAGGCCATTCTGATGGGTATGAGGTGGTACTTCATTGTGGTTTGATTTACATTTCTCCAATGATTAGAGATGCAAATTGGTACAGCCACTATAGAGAGCAGTGTGAAACTTTCTTAAAAAGATAAAAACAGAGTTCCCATATGATCCTGCAATCTCACTCCTGGCCATATGTCCGGAGGAAACCATAACCATACTTCAAAAAGATATATACACACCAGTGTTCACTGCAGCATTATTTACAATAGCCAAGACACGGAAGCAACAACCTGCCCAACCATCGACAGAGGAATGGATAAGAAAGATGTGGTACAGGGCTTCCCGGGTGGCTCAGGGTAGAGACTCTGGCTGGCAATGCAGGAGACATGGATTCAGTCCCTGGTCGGGAAGATCTCACGTGCCATGGAGCCACGAAGCCTGTTCACCACACCCGCTGAGACTGTGCTCCAGAGCCCAGGAGTGGCAGCTTTGGAGCCCACTGGCCGGAAGCCTTCAGAGCCCATGCTCTACAGCAAGAGGAGCTCCTGCAGGAGGAGCCAGCACCTCACAGCTGGAGAGCAGCCCCCAGCTGCCACTAGAGAAAAGCTCATGTGGCAGTGAAGACCCCGCACAGCCAAAAACTTAAGAAAAATGTGAAAAAAGAGATGTGGTACCTAAACATAGATAATGGAATACTACTCAGCCGCATGGAGAGAATGAATAACGATTATCGTCCTAAGCGAAGCGAGTCAGACCAAGACAAATACCTATGACATCATTTAAAGGTGGAACCTAAAAAATAATTGAAATGTACTCATATGAAGAATTGACTCATTGGAGAAGACTTTGATGCTGGGAGGGATTGGGGGCAGGAGGAAAAGGGGATGACAAAGGATGAGATGGCTGGATGGCATCACGGACTCCATGGATGTGAGTCTGAGTGAACTTCGGGAGATGGTGATGGACAGGGAGGCCTGGCGTGCTGCGATTCATGGGGTCGCAAAGAGTCGGACACGACTGAGTGACTGAACTGAACTTATATACAAAACAGAAAATAGACCCACAGACATAGAAAACAATCCTCTGGTTACAAAAGGGGAGAGGTGGAGGATAAATTAGGAGTTTGGGATTAATATATATAAACTAATACGTATCAAATAGGTAACCAACAAGGACCTATTGTATAGCACAAGGAGCTATACTCAAAATCTTGTAATAATTTATAAAGGAAAACAATCTGAAATATACTTTCCATTAGAAGTTATCCAGTGAGATCTATCTTGACATCATTTATCAATGTCCTTTCCCCATTGTATGTTCTTGGTACATTTGTCATAGATTGTTGTTCAGTCACTAAGTCCTGTCTGACTCTTTGCCACCCCATGGACTACAGCACATGAGGCTCTTCTGTCCTTCTCCATCTCCTGGAGTCTACTCAAATTCATGTCCATTGAGTCAGTGATGCCCTCCAACCATCTCATCCTTTGTCATCCCTGTCTCCTCCTGCCCTCAATATTTCCCAGCATCAGGGTCTTTTCCAGTGATTCAGCTGTTTGCATGAAGTGGCCAGAGTAGTGGAGCTTTAGCTTCAGCATCAGTCCTTTCAATGAATATTCAGGATTGTCATAGATTAATTGACTGTATATGAGGGGGCTTATTTTGTGGCCCTCTGCACTTCCAACTTTTATATTTAGATTTTACTTTCTCATGATTTTTTTTCATGAACTGTGTCTTTGAATTTTTCTTTCATACATTTGATTTCTTTCAGGGACATTTTCTCAAATTTCTACATCTGTTAGATTCCTTCTGATTTTTAAAGGCATTTCTCTTTCATTTCCAGTGCTGTTACTTCTGGGAAGTCTAATGCTACTTAATTTCTGGTACCTGGTTTTGAAGGTTTCTTGTTTTCCCTCCTGAGACATTTTAGGATCTATTATTCACCATAAGGTTTCGTTTTGTTTGTTTTCTTTTTAATGTTACTCGTTTAGTCACTTGTGAGACCTCTTCATGTAGAAACTGATATTTTCCAGTTTGGGGAAATTTCCCTAAATCACGTCTCTGATGATCTTTTTCCTCTTTTAACCCTCAGTCTCTAGATCTCTCTCTCTCTTTTCCTCCCCCATCTCATTTTCTTCTTTATATGTGTGTGAGGGGAGGTAAAGATTACATTTGTTTTTATATTGAACTTCTTAATTCTCAAATTTTCTTTCATTTATTTTGCTTAAAATAAAGCATCGTTTTTTTGGTCTCCTCTCTGTCTTCAACTTCATTTTCTACCTTACATTGATTATTCCTTCTAAAATATAATTTTATTAATAAGAATTTTTATTAATTGATTAATTAAGTTATTCTCAGGATCTCCATATTTAATCACCTCATGTTGATAGTTTATGATGGAAAACATTCTCTGAGCATATTAATTACCATTTTGTCATATCCCTTATATTGTCTATGTTTCATCTATATTTCCTTTGTTCAACTATAGACTTTTGTCCTTTCTTGGTGACCTAGTAAGTTCTTATCACAGACTGGTGAACTTCTATGCCTTTAAGATGCATCCCAGTTATCACTGAATCTCTAAGTACCTTCTTACTACTTCAGTTAGACTTCATCACTCCTTCACCTTACTCTCCTTGCACAGTTTTCGTTGATGTCATATTCCATGATGACTATTATTCAAGTGTCTCGGGAAACTCAGCTGCTCAAAATCAAGAACTATGTCAGAGTTTATTTGTATATCCTTTCTGTAGCAGCTTCTAGTAGCAGGAACACTGGAGGGTCACTAAACGTGTTTTAATGCGGTCAGTCACCTCTCAGGTTTCTTCTGCACAGACATACTTTTATTACCCTTTGCTTTACCGCACTTTACAAATGCATCGTTGTTTACACACTGAAGGTTAGCGGCAAACCTGGCTTGTCAGGTGATGGCTTTCTTTTTAAATTAATAAAGTATTTTTACTTAAGAAATTTACACTTTTAAAGACATAATGATGTGCACATTTAGTAGGCTGCACTACAGTATAAACAAGTTTTATATGCACTGGGAAACCAACAGAAAATGAACGTGACTCCCTTCAGTAAGACATTCCCTTTATGGCAGTGGTCTGCCCTGAAACCATGATATCCCCAAGATCTGCCCATATAAATTTATACTGTGCTGCATGTACTAAGTTGCTTCAGTTGTGCCCAGCTCTTTGCGGCCCCATGGACTGTAGGCTGCCAGGCTCCTCTGTCCATGGGATTCTCCAGGAAAGAATACTGGAGTGGGTTGCCATTTCCTCCTCCAGGGCATCTTCCCGACCCAGGGATCAAACCCACGTCTCTTACGCTTCCTGCACTGGCAGGCGGGTTCTTTACCACCAGTGCCTCCTGGGGAGCCACCTCAAGTAAAATACTGACTTGATGATGATGATACAACAGATGATGCTTGACTTTATCACCGTGTTTTCTCATCCAAGTCACCCACCTTGAAGAACAAAAGTTGCGCTGTTCTCCCCAGCATCGAGCACTTGTTCCCCATGGGCAATAGCCACCACCCTCTTTGTGGTGTCCCTTCGCTTCTGCATCTGGATGTCATCAGGACTCACCTTGNGGACTACAGCACATGAGGCTCTTCTGTCCTTCTCCATCTCCTGGAGTCTACTCAAATTCATGTCCATTGAGTCAGTGATGCCCTCCAACCATCTCATCCTTTGTCATCCCTGTCTCCTCCTGCCCTCAATATTTCCCAGCATCAGGGTCTTTTCCAGTGATTCAGCTGTTTGCATGAAGTGGCCAGAGTAGTGGAGCTTTAGCTTCAGCATCAGTCCTTTCAATGAATATTCAGGATTGTCATAGATTAATTGACTGTATATGAGGGGGCTTATTTTGTGGCCCTCTGCACTTCCAACTTTTATATTTAGATTTTACTTTCTCATGATTTTTTTTCATGAACTGTGTCTTTGAATTTTTCTTTCATACATTTGATTTCTTTCAGGGACATTTTCTCAAATTTCTACATCTGTTAGATTCCTTCTGATTTTTAAAGGCATTTCTCTTTCATTTCCAGTGCTGTTACTTCTGGGAAGTCTAATGCTACTTAATTTCTGGTACCTGGTTTTGAAGGTTTCTTGTTTTCCCTCCTGAGACATTTTAGGATCTATTATTCACCATAAGGTTTCGTTTTGTTTGTTTTCTTTTTAATGTTACTCGTTTAGTCACTTGTGAGACCTCTTCATGTAGAAACTGATATTTTCCAGTTTGGGGAAATTTCCCTAAATCACGTCTCTGATGATCTTTTTCCTCTTTTAACCCTCAGTCTCTAGATCTCTCTCTCTCTTTTCCTCCCCCATCTCATTTTCTTCTTTATATGTGTGTGAGGGGAGGTAAAGATTACATTTGTTTTTATATTGAACTTCTTAATTCTCAAATTTTCTTTCATTTATTTTGCTTAAAATAAAGCATCGTTTTTTTGGTCTCCTCTCTGTCTTCAACTTCATTTTCTACCTTACATTGATTATTCCTTCTAAAATATAATTTTATTAATAAGAATTTTTATTAATTGATTAATTAAGTTATTCTCAGGATCTCCATATTTAATCACCTCATGTTGATAGTTTATGATGGAAAACATTCTCTGAGCATATTAATTACCATTTTGTCATATCCCTTATATTGTCTATGTTTCATCTATATTTCCTTTGTTCAACTATAGACTTTTGTCCTTTCTTGGTGACCTAGTAAGTTCTTATCACAGACTGGTGAACTTCTATGCCTTTAAGATGCATCCCAGTTATCACTGAATCTCTAAGTACCTTCTTACTACTTCAGTTAGACTTCATCACTCCTTCACCTTACTCTCCTTGCACAGTTTTCGTTGATGTCATATTCCATGATGACTATTATTCAAGTGTCTCGGGAAACTCAGCTGCTCAAAATCAAGAACTATGTCAGAGTTTATTTGTATATCCTTTCTGTAGCAGCTTCTAGTAGCAGGAACACTGGAGGGTCACTAAACGTGTTTTAATGCGGTCAGTCACCTCTCAGGTTTCTTCTGCACAGACATACTTTTATTACCCTTTGCTTTACCGCACTTTACAAATGCATCGTTGTTTACACACTGAAGGTTAGCGGCAAACCTGGCTTGTCAGGTGATGGCTTTCTTTTTAAATTAATAAAGTATTTTTACTTAAGAAATTTACACTTTTAAAGACATAATGATGTGCACATTTAGTAGGCTGCACTACAGTATAAACAAGTTTTATATGCACTGGGAAACCAACAGAAAATGAACGTGACTCCCTTCAGTAAGACATTCCCTTTATGGCAGTGGTCTGCCCTGAAACCATGATATCCCCAAGATCTGCCCATATAAATTTATACTGTGCTGCATGTACTAAGTTGCTTCAGTTGTGCCCAGCTCTTTGCGGCCCCATGGACTGTAGGCTGCCAGGCTCCTCTGTCCATGGGATTCTCCAGGAAAGAATACTGGAGTGGGTTGCCATTTCCTCCTCCAGGGCATCTTCCCGACCCAGGGATCAAACCCACGTCTCTTACGCTTCCTGCACTGGCAGGCGGGTTCTTTACCACCAGTGCCTCCTGGGGAGCCACCTCAAGTAAAATACTGACTTGATGATGATGATACAACAGATGATGCTTGACTTTATCACCGTGTTTTCTCATCCAAGTCACCCACCTTGAAGAACAAAAGTTGCGCTGTTCTCCCCAGCATCGAGCACTTGTTCCCCATGGGCAATAGCCACCACCCTCTTTGTGGTGTCCCTTCGCTTCTGCATCTGGATGTCATCAGGACTCACCTTGACGGAGCTCAGGCCCTGTGAGTCTGTCACTTGTCTTTCGAGCGCCTGATACACGGTAGGCTTCATGCTGTGCTCTGCTTACTTGTGCGGTGGTGTCTGACTCTTTGTGACCCCATGGACTGTAGTCCGCCAGGCTCCTCTGTCCATGGGATTCTCCAGGAAAGAATACTGGAGTGGGTTGCCATTTCCTCCTCCAGGGCATCTTCCCGACCCAGGGATCAAACCCACGTCTCTTACGCTTCCTGCACTGGCAGGCGGGTTCTTTACCACCAGTGCCTCCTGGGGAGCCACCTCAAGTAAAATACTGACTTGATGATGATGATACAACAGATGATGCTTGACTTTATCACCGTGTTTTCTCATCCAAGTCACCCACCTTGAAGAACAAAAGTTGCGCTGTTCTCCCCAGCATCGAGCACTTGTTCCCCATGGGCAATAGCCACCACCCTCTTTGTGGTGTCCCTTCGCTTCTGCATCTGGATGTCATCAGGACTCACCTTGACGGAGCTCAGGCCCTGTGAGTCTGTCACTTGTCTTTCGAGCGCCTGATACACGGTAGGCTTCATGCTGTGCTCTGCTTACTTGTGCGGTGGTGTCTGACTCTTTGTGACCCCATGGACTGTAGTCCGCCAGGCTCCTCTGTCCATGGGATTCTCCAAGCAAGAATACTGGAGTGGGTTGCCATGTCTTTCTCCAGGGGATCTTCCAGACCCAGGAATTGAACCAGGGTCTCCTGCATTGCAGGCAGATTTGTTACCAGCTGAGCTACCAGGGAAGCCCATGGTAGCCTCTGGGAACATCCTAATGAAAGTGCTATTAACTGGAAGGAAGCAAATTTGTGGGTGCCTTTGTGGTCGGCCACAAACCCCTGCAGAGAGTGGAGCTAACTGCTCATGCTACATTAAGCCTGCAGCCTGGGGAGGTCTTCTTGCCATCAAACAGGAAGGGGAGGTTTCTCTGGGGCGAATTCAGACAGGCACTCGTAGGAAGGAATAGCAGGAATCTCAAGGATACTCAGCATCACCCTTGGAGGCTCTTGGGTAGACACTGTAGTCTTGGAGAGAAAAGTTTGGATCTAACATCTGTCTCCCTGGTTTTCTTAGTTCACCTAAAATTAACTTCACACTCTATCTGCTATGTTTTAAGATAAGAAATGGGGTTGCTTTGAAGCAGCTAATGAAAAACAGTAACCCAGAAGAATTAATGGGAGAGGTGTTTTTCCCATCAGACTTGTGCAAAAATGAACACGTGAGTAAATTTCATTTGGGTGCATGTTTAGCAATTCCACTTTATCTGACTAAACAGCTATTTTCATTGTAGTATGATATAGAAGCCAAATCATTCAATGCATCATGAATTTTACAGGTCTCTGTGAAGTGATTTTATTACTGAACAGGCAATTAAAACATGAGTGGCTTCTTTTTCCATGAAAATCTGTGTTTTTAATAAATGAAGCATTAATGCATGTGAAATAGTTCATTTTTATACAAATGCAAACAACCTTCCAAATAAGTAAAATTTACCAATGAAGAGCATTTTTTGTGGGTATTATTACAAGAGAGAAGCTTTTACCTTTTTTCCATTGTGTGTAGCTCCTGAGCACTGGGCTTATTACAGAGAGCTAAGCAAATATTCTGTTCCAATTTCAGTAAAATAGTCATAGTTCAATGATCAAAATAGTCATAGTTCAACAGTAATTCTTAATGGATGACTGATTCAAAGAGTATCATTAATTTATAAATAAAACTGGTGTTTATACCTTTAAAAATCATACTATCATTAAAGAAAATGTGAAGATTACCAAAGACATACAGGGGGTTCATAATAAATGAAATGTGGAAATTCTTCATTTTTTTTATACATTCACTTGATAAAAATTGTCTTAAAAATATTTTTAAAATTAAGATTTAAAATTCTTAGACTTAAACAGTTCTGACCTCAATCTACTGTAACCTAAAGTGTCAGAGGAAATATATCCCTATACACCGCCCTGGTAAGTGCAGCTTCCCTGAGCTGGCAGCCTGTGTCTCAGTCCAATGAGCCCTTCTAGCCTTTGCTTTGTAAGAACTAGAAAATGTTTTGATAAAGCTTATTTAAAATAGAAAAACAATGAGGACCTACACCATATCACAGGGAACTCTGCTCAATACTTTGCAATAACCTAAATGGAAAAATAATTTTAAAAATAGATCATATATGTGTATAACTAAACCACTTTGCAGTATACATGAAATATTGTTAATTAACTATGCTCCAAAATGAAATAAAATTAAAATCTAAAAACCAAACACCAATAAGCAAAACTTTTGCCAGATTGGGCTTCCCTGGTCACCCAGTGGTTGAGATTTCTCCCTCCAATTCAGGGAGTGTAGGTTCGATCCCTGGTCAGGGAGCAAAGATCTCACATGCATCACAGCCCAAAACCCAAAAACATTAAACAGAAGCAAAATTGTAACAAATTCAATAAAGACTTTAAAAACAGTCCACATTAAAAAGAAAAAAAAAAAAAAGCTTAAAACAACAGCAACAAAAGCTTTTGTCAACCAGATAAACATGAAAAAACAGACATCATGTAATGCTCAAAAATAAATAAATAAAAGCCTTTATAAACAAATGCAATATATATGAATTCAGTGGGATTTCTATGCTAGGGTGAGAAAACCAGACAGATAAGGCATGCAACTACTCTATATGTTTTTTTTTTTTTTATCACTCTAAGAGGTATGTTAATTTATTAGCGAAACAACATATCAAAATATTCAGTGTTTAAATTTGGACTTCCCCAGACTTTTTTTTTTTAATCATTAACTTATTTTTAAGCTCCAACTTATTTCTTTGATGAAGACTAAATTACTACTTTAAAAATAATTTAAAAAATTAATTCTAAAGAAATAATTAATTCTCTGAGTAAAAGGAAAAAAAAAGTCTGTGGAGACTCCATTTTCAATTCAGGATACTTTTTCAATCAAAATAGATATTTCTTTTCTGAGTGAGTGGTGAATAAAAACAAATTTAATAAAATATATGCTCTATTTTTTCTGATTTGTGCTCATATTTTATTAGCAAATGCTGAACGTTAAATCTCATGAGAATGATTTGTCTTCTGGATAATTTTTTCACACTGGGGTGTTTTTGCATGGATGTGCTTGAATGCTTTTCCTCACCCTCTTGTGCCAAGTAGAATGACCAGCAGGTTGTGCTAAAACCTTTGCAATGGTCTTACTCTGCTTGAGGCTAGGGCGGAGAGGGGAGGACAGCTTCTAAATGCTATAACTTTATATGGGTTTCCCTGGTGGCTTGGATGGTAAAGAATCTGCCTGCAATGAGGTCCCTGGGGTCCAGAACATCCCAGAGAAGGGACTGGTAACCTATTCCAGTAGTCTTGCCTGGAGAATCCCATGGACAGAGGAGCCTGGTTGGCTACAGGCTGTGGGATTGCAAACAGTCAGACACGACTGAGCGATTGACACACTTCTGTGTTATGTCAGTAAACGCAATGGCGTATTCAGACAGGCCCGCTCTCCAGGCTCCCACGTGCATGCTGGCATTGCGTCGGTAGGCTCACTCACTCTTGGGAATGGTACTGATAGGTCACTCATCATATTCTTTCTGTGGAGAAGGGTATTTTTCTAGACCGTGTTCCAAACAATCTTTCCAAAGTGGTCCAGCCTGACATCTCCACTCACCCCTTTTAGAAACCCACTGGTCTCTGACTTCAGACAGCAGGAACCCCTGGGAAGGGAGTTTGCTTTGGGGTCAGAGCTTCCAGCCTCTAATCTTTGCAGCATCTTCCTTTATCTAAACCACATCGACACCAGCTCCTCCTGGGCAGAAAACATACAAGGAGGCCGGGGTTGGTCACAGTTTTCTTTGCTCCAGATTGGAACAGTGTTGTAAAGACCCTGTCTCTGAATCTCAGTTACAGAAAAACTCGCACAGAAGTCCTTCTGTGCAACGCATTTGGGCTCCTTGGAAGACAGAGGAAGGTCTTTTCTGCAGACTTCAGCGACTCCATTAGACCTTTGTTGCTAAGTCACTTCAGTCGTGTCCGACTCTGTGCAACCCCATAGACGGCAGCCCACCAGGCTCCTCCATCCCTGGGATTCTCCAGGCAAGAACACTGGAGTGAGTTGCCATTTCCTTCTCGTTAGACCTTTATCAGGTGGTAATTAAATGCAAGTAAGTTTAGGTACTTCAATATACTCTTTGATCATCTTTGGAAACAAAAGAATCTGTAATTGAGCCGAAGTAAATAACATAATGTCCCAGTGGGACATAATAGCATGTCCCAGTGGGCACTAGTGTTAAAGAACTCTCCTGCCAGTGCAGGAGACACAGGAGAAAGGAGTTCAATCCCCGGGTCAGGAAGATCCCCTGCAGGAGGAAACGGCAACCCGCTCCAGTCTTCTTGCCTGGAGAATCCCATGGACAGAGGGGCCTGGCGGGCTACAGTCCATGGGGTTACAAAGAATCAGGCACTACTGAGCTCGCCTGCACACACACAAATAACATAATATGATGGCAAGCAAGCAACATGTTTAATAAAGATAATTTAGAAAGTACAGTTTCTATTTTTTTTTTAATTAGGGTAAAGTTCCTTTACATCATTGGCTTCTACAGTACAAAAAAGGCATCAGCTGTGTGTATACACATGTCCCCTCCCTCTTGGACACCCCCCCACCTCCCCCACCCACTCCTCCTGATCATCAGGGAACGCTGAGCTGAGCTCCCTGTGCCACACAGCAGCTTCCCACTATTTTACACACAACAGTGAAAGTGCTAGTCACTCAGCTGTGCCCAAACCTTTGTGACCCTATGGACTGCAGCCCACCAGGCTCCTCTGTCCATGGGATTTCCCAGGCAAGAATACTGGAGTGGGTTGTCATGCCCTCCAGGGACCTTCCTGACCCAGGGATCGAGCCGGGTCTCCCCCCGCTGCAGGCAGATTGCTTACTGTCTGAGCCGCCGGGGAGGCCCACTGCACGCAGGGCAGTGTATATATGTCAGCGCCACTCTCCCAATTTGCCCCAGCCTCTCCTTCCCCACCTGTGTCCCTAAGTCCACCTGGATCTCTATTTCTACCCAGAAAATTGGTTGATCTGTACCATTCTTCCAGGTTACACATAAAAAAGACATGGGTGCATAAACCTGTTTATTTTAATCATAAGAAGTCTGAAACTCTATGGAAACTTTTAGGACAGCATTTCCTTCCCGGGAATGGTTTTTGTCTCCATCTCAGTTGTGGTCTTGATTTCGTACATTCCTTCCCTTGGGCCCGAGCTTATCTTTGCAGGTCTGATCATCTTTGGAGGTTATGCCTCTAAAAACGCTCGCCTCGAGATCTTCCCAGAACTGCTCAAGAGCTGGAGTCTGCAAACTCACATACCTTCAGAGGTTAGGAAAATAACAAGAAGGAATGGAAAAGCTTGATAAAATATTAAGGGTGGCAGCTTCAAAAACATGGAAAATGCATACCCCTAAAAGCACTCACATTCAATTATTCTTAAAGTGTGGCTCTGGCCTGAATAAACACGCCAGCAGCCTGAGCTTGACGCCACCCCCATGCTAAGTTTACCAGTCCTGTTTCTGTCCCAGAGAACTGCTGTTATCCATCTGCTAGGGCGCTCTTCACTTCATCTTCCATTTCTTCACATTTATATGCTGTAATTCCACCGCTGAAGAGGAAGAGGAGGAGGAAGACCAGGAGGAGAAGAGGAGGAAGGGGTCTTTGTTCTGCTCAGGGAAGCAATGGCTTCTTTCCCTGCTGCACTTTACACTTGAAACATTGCCCTGCTCTCTGCTGGGCTCGGTTCCTGCGCACGATAGTCTTCAGGGCTTTTATTGAATTCTGACGTGTGTTCTCACCCACTGCTTTCACGCTGTGGTCACCAGCCTCGAAGGGTGACTATCTCAGAAGATTGCAAAGCATCCCCTAAAGGCAAAGCTCCCCAGCCAGCTGAGCCGGACACCTAGGCGTGCCTTGACCTTGACTCCCATCGTCCTCACAGCGTCCTGAAGCCACACAAACTTGAAGCTGGCTGCCCACGGGCAGGGCAACCTCCTGTGTGGGCGACAATGTCTTCGGTTTACTAGTTGTCCCAGTTACCCTCTCATACTTTCATTTACCCTGGACTCATGAGATGCACACCCCAGGAAGCACGGCCTGGCCAGGGACAAGGTCCTCAGTCACGGGGTCACTTAGCAGGTGGGTCGAGGGTCTGTGGTCTGCAGAGCATCATCACAGCATCCAACCTTCTGTCCTAGTGACCTGTGCTCACTTCAGACTCACTGCTGCACATCTGTGGCCTTAGATGTATGGATACCAAGGAGGCAGACCCTGTGTTTTTGAGCATCTGGCCTCCTCCTCTGTGTTCTGAGTAAACGATCCTCAAACCTGGTGAGAGGAGGTTGCCTCCAGGAGAACCACGTCTCCGAGAGGGAGCCCGTTGTCTCAAATGGTCTCTTTTCTTCTTTGGCTAGCATCCTCCATGATGACCTTGCTTTTTGTGTGTGCCAGGTCGCTTCAGCCATGTTTGACTCTTTAGGACCCCATGGACTGTAGCCCACCAGGCTCCTCTGTCCATGGGATTCTCCAGGCCAGAATGCTGGAATGGGTTGCTGTCCTCCTCAGGGCATCTTTCTGACCCAGGGATCGACCTTGTGTCTCTTACATCTCCTGCTCTGGCAGACAGGTTCTTTACTGCTAGCGTCACCTGGGATGGATGTCCTTTTACACAGGTTCATTTTCTCTTTTTTAACCGCTGCTCTTCTAGAACGGAGTTCTTTTAATCAAATGTTAAGTACTGTAAGTTTTCCTTGATGTTCTTTTCATGACTGCCACTTGGGAGCTACTGGTTTCCCAGCTTGAATTTTGGACTGTTCACTGTTTCTGCATTTGTAACCCTTAATTTAGGGTTGCATTTGCCCATCTGAATCTTCCCTGCTTTCCACTCAGATAACTGTCTTCTGCTTTTGTATTGATCACATACATTAACATTTCACGGTTTAGACCTCCAACTGTCTTTTGTCCTTGGTTCTTGCTTTAAGGTTTTACTTTTGCCTTGGCTTCTTGGGGCGTCTCATTTTGGCCTGTGTGACACTTTCTTACAGAACAGACTCCTACTACTTTCCAGGTTTCCAGGAAGTCTCAGCATCTGCCTTGAACTCGACTTAGGTCCTTCCAAAAATTTATTCCCAGAGCATTTCAATAAGCACCTATAGAGGATGTCTGCTTGGCCTTCAGTGTGAATTCTCTCCTGAGAAACTGCATCGCGTCTAAATGTAAAGTATCAAACCCACTTCCTTCTATTTCCAGTCCACTCTCTCCCCACCTCAAGGGTTAGGAATCCTGAGTAGCTTGACTCCTGCATACCCTTTTGTCTCTACAGGGAGTTTTACAGGGCTGAGGAGCATCTCCCTGCTTACTGAGACTCATTTATATTAATAGCAGGCTTTCCAGGTAGCGCAAGTGATAAAGAACACACCTACGAATGCAGGAGGCGCATGAGATGTGGGTTCGATCCCTGGGTTGGGAAGATCCCCTGGAGGTGGAAATGGCAACCTACTCCAGTGTTCTTTCTTGGAAAATTCCATGGACAGAGAGCCTGGTGGGGCCACAGAGAGTCCAGTACGACTGAGCCCATTTATATTAATGTACCTCGTTGTGGGGAATCAGGCAAGAGGCATGAAATTCATTGCCATGTAAATATAAGAGGATTCTACTTTATTATATGTATATATTTTAAGAGAGGGCCAAAAGATTCACCTTCCTTCCAAAAGTATTGTGTAGGAAAAAAAATGGAGGCAAAGTGTCTTACATGTTTCATTATAGATTTTTTTATTAATTACTCTATTGACTTTTTCCTCTTAATGTGTTCAAGTCTTCTCTATCTGTATTACTGCTGTGCACAGCTGTTGATTCCTAGGGCAATTGTTGACTTTACCTCTCACCTTTGGCTAAAAATATAAATAAATGAAGCATTGCTTAAGTCCTCAGACAGATTTTTCTTTTCTCTTAAGTAATGCATTAACTTGCTTTCTCCCCAAAAGAAACCCTACAAAGAGAATCAGAAGAGGCGAAAAGAAGCCCATTGTTTTCTTCTGCTTTCAGAAAGCAAACTAATTAATTAGACCAAATCAAGCTCTACATATTAATCTAACAAATGAAATATACTGCGTGCAGCACAGGCTTAGACATCTGCCCTGCACAAAGTTTATTTAAGGTTCTTTGGCAGCGAATCACGCTGGAAGAGGCAGCTTCTTGGATGCTGTCTACTTGCAATTTGACACCTAATGGTTTTCCTCTTGGCTGAGAAACTCCATAAACAGAAGTGAGCTAGAGGCCACGTGACTCCAGCAGCTCCGCTCCCTGGAAAGGAGGGGCAGGCAGGGTGGTGGACGGAGGCTGCTCTTGGCTGCTGCCCTAAGATGCATCTAGCAAAGAAAACATCCTCTCTGTGAATCCTGGGGCCACGTCCTTAAGAGCCCGGGCATCAGCCTGACCTCTGAGGGCAGGGCGAGCCTTCCACTCCATCCTGGGTGCGGAGGCTGCTTTCAGACAGTCCTTTTTGTACCAAGGCAGGATGCAGGGCTAGTAAAGCCTTTAGAGCAGAGTGTCTGAGCTTTGTTCTATCAACATGGCTCTTAGCTTCCATTTTTTTCATCTCTAAAATTGGAATAATATTTTAAAATGACTATTTATTTAAGGCAATAACTCAAGCACTGTGCTAAGTATATTGTGCTCACTCACTTCAGTCGTGTCCGACTCTTTGAGAACCCGTGGACTGTAGCCCATCAGGCTCCTCTGTCCATGGGATCCTCCAGGCAAGAATACTGGAGTGGGTGGCCATTTCCTTCTCCAGGGATCTTCCTGATCCAGGGATCAAAAAAATCCACGCCTCTTATATTTCCTGCATTGACAGGTGGGATCTTTACCACTAGAGCCACTTGGGAATTCTGCTAAGCACACTAGGTTTTCTCATTTAATCCTAGATGAAAAGCAAACTAGCATTAGAGTTTGATGGCGGGTCCATGTTCTGACCTCTCTCAGCTCCAGTTTTCTCATCTGTAACCCAGAAATCATGAGAATTCTTATCTCCCGAAGGTTGATGGGAAGATTACTCAAGATGATGTGCAAAAAAATTGCTAGAGTGACTGACACATCATCAGAACTCAGTGGAAGATGACTATTAACCATTTTCAAAAGGTAGCTATTATCCCCTTTACAGAGGTGGAAACCAGTACCAATAACAGTTGCTAGCTAGCGGAGCTGCAATTCACGCTTAGGTCCACTGACTTCTAAAACGTGGCTCAAACCACCCAGCTAGTAAGAATTGCTGTTGCCTGAACTGGCTCATCCCCTTTGCCTCTCCGCATGCCCCTGCCTTCGCTGTCCTACCCCCTGATGTCTATGAATCATCCTAACCCTCAGCTCTGTTCTCCTGGTTCCCAGACTGATCCTGACTTGAGGGAGGAAGTTCCAAACCAGACTCAGCCTCTCCATCCTTTGAGGCTGAAGTCTGAGTCACTCTTCCTGTTCCTGTGAATTCAGGACAAAGTGTCCCAGTGCTAACCACAGAGTCCTGTCTACTCACTGAGGAAACCCCCGCAGTGGTCTCACAAAGGAGAGGAAGGCCTTGCAGTGCTGACCAAGCTCTTCGTCCCACTCCCTGGCCAGCTCCCCACCTTTCTGTCCAGCCCTGCCCCCTCCGAAGCTCACAAAACCAGGCTCCACTTGCTGTTGACCTAAGAACTCTGTGATCGCCGCTTTAAACACAACCCCTCTAATATACATTATATTCTCCAAGGTAGCTATTTGTAGTTCAAATTTAAATTGAGGAAATAAACTTAGAATGTTTACATAGTGTACCCAGGGTCACACAACCATTAGCATCTATAAAAATCACAACTTTTTGCATTTGTTTTCTTTCCTGACATATCTAACTCACCTAGAACAAAGTTTCTCCCCCGCAGTGTTATTCTATGTGCTCGTGTGAAGCGGGAAGAAAGAGATTGCTATTGCCTTTTTTTTTTTTTTTGCCTTTGTGTGTCTCTTCTTTACTTTTAAAAGTTTATATTGGAGTATAGCAGCTTTATAATGTGCTAGTCGCTACTGTACAGAAAAGTGAATCAGCTGTACACACACATATCCCCTCTTTCCCGGATTTCCTTTCCATTCAGGTCACAGAGCATTGAGTGGAGCTGCCTGTGCTGTGCAGTAGGTTCTCACTGGTTATCTTTCTGATGCAGAGAATTCTGTTGCTGTTGTTCAGCTGGCCAGCTGTGTCTGACTCTTTGCGACCTCATGGACTGCAGCACCCTAGGCCTTCCTGGACAAGTTCTTATCCATTGCATTGGTAATGGCATTCAGTCATCTCATTCTCTGATGCCCTCTTCTCCTTCTGCCCTCAATTTCCCTCCTCATCAGGGACTTTTCCAATGAGTCAGCTGTTCGCCTCAGATGACCAAAAAACAGGAGTTTCAGGATTAGTCCTTTGGACGAATATCTCAATAGTATATATGTGTCAATCCCAATTTCCCAATTCATCCCCCACTTTTCCCTTCCATACATATGTTTGCTCTCTACCTCTGTGTCTCTATTTCTTCTTTGTAAATAAGATCTATACCAGGTTTTTTTTTTTTTTCAGATTACACATATGTGCATTAATACACACTTTTTTTCCCTCTCTTTCTGACTTCAATCTGTGTGACAGCCCTAGGTGTGTCTGCTGCTGTTGCTGCTGCTGCTAAGTCGTTTCAGTCGTGTCCGACTCTGTGAGACCCATAGACAGCAGCCCACCAGGCTCCCCCATCCCTGGGATTCTCCAGGCAAGAACACTGGAGTGGCTTGCCATTTCCTTCTCCAATGCATGAAAGTGAAAGGTGAAAGTGAAGTCACTCAGCCGTGTCTGACTCTTTACAATCCCATGGACTATAGCCTACCAGCCTCCTCCATCCATGGGATTTTCCAGGCAAGAGTACTGGATGACCCAACAGCATTCCTTTTAATGGCATAACACAGAAGTAGCACCCATCGCCTGCCAACATCTCATTGCCTCCTCTCTCATCCCATTGGCCAGAACTTAGCTATACGGCCTCGTCTAGCTTCAAGGAAGCCTGGGATGTGTGGTCTGTCTTTTGTGTCCACGTAAAAATCAGGGCTTGTGATGGTTCATTTTATGTGTCAACTTGACCAGGCTAAGGGGCACCCAGACAGCTGGCAACACATGATGTCTAGGGGTGTCTATGAGGGTGTTTCCACAAGTGGGGGGCCTTTGATTTGGTAGACCGAAGCTTCCCTCACCTGTGGGCTCTTCTCTCACCAACGTGGGTGGCGTCACCCAGTGCGCGGAGGCCCACATAGAACAAAAAAGTGAAGGAAGGGTGACTCCTTTCCTCTTCTTGAGCTGGGAGGCCATCTTTTCCTGCCCTCAGATATGAGGACTCCTTGACTCGGACCAAGTTACATTAGCAGCCTTCCTGGGTCGCCAGCCAGATGGCAGACCGTGGGGCGTCCTGGGCTTCATAACCCTGTGAAGCAATTCCTCCAGTAAATCTCATCTTATATCTCTCTATGTATCCGATTGGTTCTGTTTCTCCAGAGTAATACAGTAACCCTGACTAATACAGGAATTCTATTGTTGTAGAAAAACCAAAATAGACATTGGGAACCACTAGCAATTTCTACCACAGCACTTTAGAGTTTTGTCATGAGTCTCAAGGGCCTTGTAAATGGGAGAGTGTTTGGTGAACCCTAAAGGGGAAGAAAAACCCATGCTGGGCTAAGCCTGCCTGCAGACTTCTTCTAAAGAAACTCTTATGCCACAAATCCTGCGATTCTTACCAACTCAGAAAAGTCAGGAAGATGGCGCAACGCCCACCTCAAGTTTCCCCAAGACGGGGGCTCGAGGTAGGACTGGGGTTGTGTTTGGGGTTTGGGTTAAGGTTAGGGTGAGAGTTATCGTTGGGTTAGGTTTAGAGACGGGGTTAGGGTGAGGGTAGAGACAGGCTTCAGTTTAGGGGCTAGAGATAGAGTTAGCTTGGTTTCAGTGGGGAGTCGCAGCTGAGGCCTGAGTGCAGGCACAATGACGACCAGGATTCAGAACATCCTGGGCTTCACCATTTTCTTTCCGAGGACAGACTCAGAATGCCCCTCACGTCCTCGCGTGTCCCACCAAACAAGTGAGTCTGTCGATGGCCCAGTTGACCTGGGCACTGGGACTGTCTCGCATTGCCCCATCTGCCCGTCTGCTCTTGACTTTTCTTACCTCCGAAAGTAGAGAGGCCTCCAGGATCTCCAGCATTTCATCGAAACAAGACCTCCCTGTAAGTCTGGGGTTCCAGAGTCCCTGCTGAAGACGGCGGGGGATGGAGGCAGTGGCCGCGCCTCCCTCTGCGGTTCTGAATGGTGCCCCGTGACTCGGCCCCAGTCACTGTCCAGCCAGCGCTCCGGTTCAGCCGAGGTCCGGGCGTGGCAGGCCCGCCCCGCTGCCTGACCGAGGTATACCCAGGGACGCGGGTGCTGTTTACACAGGCCCGGAGCTGGGGCCTGCCTCGCCCTGGCCCGAGCCTCTTGCTGCTCTGCGAACTGGAATTCCCCAAATTTTCCCCCAAATTAAAAGAACTAACAAACTGTATTGCAAAAACAAACAGAGTTTGTTTTTCTTTTAACAAATAAAAACTAATTTATGCTCCAGCTTTGTTGCCTTGAATCAACCCAACCGCACAATTTTGCTGCCAACAACTTTTCTGTATTAACTTCTCAAGTTCGTCAAGCTTAGCCCTTGCTGGAAAAAGTATAGGGTTTGCAAGCCACTAATTGGCCTAAAATGCTCCTCTATTTTATATAAACACACAGCATAGTATCAAAAATAGAGTTGCATTCATTAGCCTAAAAATCCAGCTTCCCACGTGGAGGCTTTTTTTTTTTTATACCCCTCAAGATTTAGGTCTGCGTCTGGAGTTAAAGGGAAACTTGTTTTTTAAACATGTACTCTGTAATTTCACATTAAAAAAAAAAAGATGGCTTTGATTTCTATTTTTGCCTATTAATGTATTTTATAAGCAATGAAGCTGAAAACGAAAATCTTTCCCTCAACTCTTTGGGGCTCATATTATTAGGAGAGTAAATCTGAAACTATGCAAAAAAACAAAGTAATAAGAAGACAACAACAATGATAATAAGCAAAAAGAAATAGATGGGATCCTGTGGATTCTGCCACAGATGGGTGATTAAATCCCATCACTGTCTGCAAACCCTGGTCTGCAATCCTCTGCTATTCTCCCACTCCACGCCTCACCAGCCTCCGCAGAAAATGCTTCCTTCTTCTTCAGGAAGAGCAAGACGAGCCTGTGTGTCCCCTGGCCAGCCTCTCCCGAGCCCAGGGCGCCTGCGTGTCCTCCTCCGCCTCCGGCGTCCTTCGCCTCTGCTCTCTCCCCCTCTTTTGTTGCAGGAGACCCTGTCTGCGGCCGTCTGTGTTCTCGGTCCCACAGCTTCACACTCCCTCCTCAACTACCAGCCTCTACTTCAAATGCTTTTTTATTTCAGTTGCTTGTTTTTGGCGGTGCTGGGCCTCGGTTGCTGCACACAGACTTTGTCCAGTTGTGGTGAGCAAGGGCGACCCTGGTCGTGGTGCTCGGCCTTCTCACGTCTCTTGTGGCAGAGCGCGGGCTCCAGGGCGCGCAGGCTTCGGCAGTTGAGGCGCTCAGATTCTGTAGTTGCAGCTCCTAGACTTTAGAGCACAGGTTCGGTAGTTACGACCCATGGGCTTAGCTCCCCACAGCAGGTAGGATCTTCCCGGACCAGGATTGAACCCACACCCCCTGCATTGGCAGCTGGATTCTTTACCATTGAGCCACCAGAGAAATCCTGCTCCAAATTCTTCTGTTGATCATTCTGATCAACAAATACATTTCCCCCATTCTAAATGCAATGATCTGTTTTGCCATTCCCCCAGCTGGTCCCATCATAGCTGCCTCTGCATTAACTTCAAATTCTCAAGAGTCGTGTACATCCTCTTTCGCATTGCCTCAGTCCACGCTCAGTTTTCAAATCTCTGACGTCTACTGTTTATTCTCAAACAGATATCTAGTCTTTTCAAATTTAGTGATGATCTCTGCATCATCAAATTTAGTGATTCCTTCCAGTCCTCACGAGACTTGACTCCTGTAGTAGGTGATGCCATGCACACTGGCCATCTCAGTCGTACTAAGCTGGGACTACAGATGTGATCAGCCCACTGCCCCTTTCTCAATACCCTGCCCTGGCATAAACCCTCAGATCTAGAAGGACGCTAGTTTCCCCAAAAGCTTCTGTTCTGTTAGGACTGTTTCTAATTATAGGATAATTTTTTACCACATTCAGTGATAGAGTTAATTTCTCCTTAGCTTCCTGTACAATATAGTTTTACTCAGTACCATATATTTTGGTGAACAGAAGTTCTTACTTTTTTTTAATTTGCTTATTTATGTATTTTTTAACTTTTTAATTTTATGTTGGAGTACAGTCAATTAACAATATTGTGATAGTTTCAGGTATACAGCAAAGTGAGTCAGCCGTACATATAAAGAAATGTATGTATTTTTCCTTTGTGAATGGTGCTATTCGTGTCTTATTTATATAGCTAGACACTAGACCAAAAAGGATGGCATCAGTGCCTCCTTTGAGGGACCAAACACATTTTAATTCACTCCTGGAAACTCCCATTGGGTCCCCGTAAATGGAACTGAAAATCGCCCAGGGTCCTGGGATCAAGGCTTCTGTGTTGCCTTTGATCCCTTCTTGGGGCCTGTGATCACACAGACTGATTGATTCTGTTTTCCAGGGGGCCCGGCAAGTGTCCATTATTTTGATACCTGAGGCCAAGGCCTTGGTGGAAGCCCTTCCCATCCCTTGACCAGATTATTTTAATGCAACCTCAGAGTCTCCCCGACTCCAATGCTCTCATCTTTGGTTTATCTAACACCCTGCTGTCAAATCGCTTTCTTGCAATACATCTCCAATGGCAGCATTGTCTTTCTGGGACCCTCCCACGCCTTGCAAGGAAAGGTCAGTCTCCCTTGCTGGCCTGCGACACCCTCCCTCCGGCCTGTCACCTGCAGGCAGCCCTGCGCAGGAGCTGGCCTGCTAACTCCCTGTGTGCTCGCTGCCGTCTGCTTTTATGTTCCTGGAGCTCGTCCTCCTTGGAAGGCCTTGACCTGGAGTTGGCACTGGAACAGCTTGCTGCCCTGTTGAGTCTCAACTCAAATGCTATCTGCTCTAAGAATCACTTCTGCGCCCGTTTTCCTCCTCCTTTGGGGTTTACCCCTCTTGGAAGGACTTCTTTCTCAACTTACATCTCACTCAAGTTTTTATCTTCCAGCTTAGTTATTTGAGAGGCAAGTTTCTTTGGGAGGTAAGTGAATTCCTTATTTCTAGAATAAAATAATGGAACGATAAGAATAAATTAATGGAATAAAGAGTGGAAAGAACTGCAAGGGGGGAGGGGAGGAGGAGAGATGAGACAACTGTGTTGAGGAGAAAGGGGAGAAGGACCACAGGAACGGAAGGATCAGCAGAGACGCCAGGACCGAGAGCCTCTGAGACGCCGTGAGCCTTGGGTTAACCTCTGATAGCCATCTCATAGCCCAACCTTCTCATATTCTCTGCTGCTGCTGCTGCTAAGTCACTTCAGTCATGTCTGACTCTGTGCAACCCCATAGATGGCAGCCCACCAAGCTCCCCCGTCCCTGGGATTCTCCAGGCAAGTACACTGGAGTGGGTTGCCATTTCCTTCTCCAATTCCCAGTTTGACAGAATATAGCAGCACACCCAGAACAGACCCATAGAACCTGTGGGCATGCAGCGGACATCATTCAAGGTGGTCCTGGCAATGCAGACCAAGCAGGAAAGACTAAAGAGGCAGCGGGTTAGCAATAAGGGGAAAGGAATGAAATCCCATTTCCATCTCAAGTTATACACACATGCTGATTCCCCTTAGCTTAGGAATTTAAAAGCTAAAGGAGAAAACGTACATGTTTAAAGAAATGGGACAATGATTTTCCTATGAAAGAGGAGGATTCTGTCAACCAGATACAAATAGCACCACCCATAAAGGAAAAAAAAAAATCATACATTTCATTACTTTAAAGGTAAGAGTGCCTATTCACTGAAATAGACTGTGTTAAGAGTGAAAAGACAAGTGGAGTGTATACCTGTAACATATGTGAACAATGTAGAATTAATATGAAAACACACACACATACAAACACGCCCATATTCATACATTTTATAAAAGATAATTAAAAAGTCGGACAGGTTGTATTCAGTAGTGAATAGAAAACAGGTGGCTAGTAAACATGGGAAGAGATATTTAGCACCCCTAAAGCAGCATGGAGCCCTAAAGCCCTGCTTGGACGAAGCACCCCCACCGTCTGGATTAGGTCCTTCAGTCCCTTGCTGCCTCACCTCTTGCTCCACCCACTTCTCTGCCTTTGGAGAACTTGCCTCATCAGGGATTCCTTAGCTCTGAAGCGTCCTTGGCTCTGGTTCTCACTTCCAGCATCTCCATCTAAGGTACCAAGGACAGCAGATGGCATGACAGATGGTCATCTGACAGTCATCAGGACAGAGGGTGATGGTGCTGCCTGGGTTTCAAGCTCAGCCCCCAGCACCAGCCTCGCTTGGTCACTTTCAGACAGTAACTCACCTCTCTAGGTCTGAGTCATCTCATTTGTAAAATATCAATAGTAAACAAACTTAGTTTTACATGTGGTATGAGGATTGAGTTAATACAGATATAAAGCCCACAGTACAGGATCTGGCACACTGTAAGCTTCCACTATTCTGCATGTCTGCTAAGTTGCTTCAGTCCTGTCTGACTCTTGTGACCCCATGGACTGTAGCCCACCAGGCTCCTCTGTCCATGGAATTCTCCAGGCAAGAGTACTGGAGTGGGTTGTCATGCCCTCCTCCAGGGGATCTTCTTGACCCAGGGATCGAACCTGAGTCTCTTATGTTTCCTGCATTGGCAGGTGGGTTCTTTACCACTAGCACTGCCTGGGAAGCCCAAGCTTTCAATAAATGTAAGCTATTAATCTTATTTTCCTTATTAGACATTGAAGAATGAGAACGCTAGTAATAAGACTAAAACAAAAACAAACCACAAAAAACTTGCCCTCATGGCTAAAGAGATTGTTCATTTTCTTATTCAATCAAGATTTTTCTTTTTCTTTGACATGCAAGATTTCGACCTCTTCTGGATCCATCTAATCTGAACTGGAATGTCACTTGCATGGGTTAGCAGCCTCCTGGTTATCTGCAGAGAATTTCCCATTCAGTTTATTTCCTTATTGTATGTAACTGAGTTACCTTCTTGCACTGAATCTTCAGAAGGCCTGCCCTGGTTAATTATCAAGCCTGGAATGGCCTTTCAAATTTGAATGGCCCTGCCTCTCTGTATTTTTTGCCCCTCACATCCCTATAGCCTGCACTTTCATTGGAATAGGTTTTATGTTAATAGTTCAGTTCAGTCACTCAGTTGTGTCCAACCCCATGGACTGCAGGACACCATGCTTCCCTGTCCATCACCAACTCCCAAAGCTTGCTCAAACTCGTGTCCATCGTGTCGGTGATGCCATCTAGCCACCTCATCCTCTGTCGCCCCTTCTCCTGCCTTCAATCTTTCCCAGCATCAGGGTCTTTTCAAATGAGTCAGTTCTTTGCATCAGGTGGCCAAAGTATTGGAATTTCAGCTTCAGCATCAGTCCTTCCAATGAACACCCAGGACTGATCTCCTTTAGGATGGACTGGTTGGATCTCCTTGCAGTCAAGGGACTCTCAGGAATCTCCTCCAACACCACAGTACAAAAACATCAATTCTTCAGCAGTCAGCTCTCTTTATAGTCCAACTCTCACATCCATACATGATTACTGGAAAAACCATAGCTTTGACTAGACACATCTTTGGTGGCTAAGTAATGTCNGGAATCTCCTCCAACACCACAGTACAAAAACATCAATTCTTCAGCAGTCAGCTCTCTTTATAGTCCAACTCTCACATCCATACATGATTACTGGAAAAACCATAGCTTTGACTAGACACATCTTTGGTGGCTAAGTAATGTCTCTGCTTTTTAATATACTGTCTAGGTTGGTCATAGCTTTTCTTCCATGAGCAAGCATCTTTTAATTTCATGGCTGAAGTCACCATCTGCAGTGACTTTGGAGCCCCCCCAAATAAAGTCTCTTACATATTAACACTATCCTGCCTTTTTCATAGAGGAATTGATACCCACTTGAGGTAGAGACACAAAGATGTGCTGACACTAAGTGTGTAGCACTATGAAGCCCCACTTTCACTCCCTGTAGCTCAAGGTGTTTGTTTTCACGTTTGCGATGTGGAGTAAAGCCCTGTAGGAAGAGTGGATGGGAAGCCCTTTTTCTGCCCTGGGTGGCGTGGGGCCTGGAGGGCAGCTAACTTCAGGCAAGGAGCAATGTGGGGACTGTGCTTAGGATTTTCTCAGCAAGGGAGGTAAGAGCCTTCTAGACTAAAGGCAGCCATGATGGTCCGCCCCTCGCGGTAGCTGGTAGCTGTGGCCTCCCTCTGGTTGCCTGGGGGATGCGTTCAAGGCCCCCACAAGTCTGGCCCTGCTCCACCTAAGGAAACTTGACTGACCTCATGATATCCACTGGTGAGACGAAAGTAAGCAATGTAACATTTCAAGCTCGTCACAAAGGAAACCGCCCTCACAAAAGTTTGTAGGGATTAACGGGCCCTCCCCATTCCGACAGCTGTCACTGTGGTGTCTTAGTCCAGCAGCTCCCGCCCCCCAGAGATAAACATAGCAACCCTATCGCCGGCTGGGCCTGTCTCCCTCTGTAGGTGCAGAGGACAGCGTGAACCGCCGTCAACCCTAGCTCCCTCTTCTGGGGATTTCACTTAGCAACGTCCTGGGAGACATAAAACCACACGGCAGAAGTCATTTTTGGTCTTTATTGAGTTCTTCTATCTCACGCCGTTGTTATACCTTTTATCCTTTACACCACACATCTGAATGTGATATTATGATCCCTTGCATGGGAGAGGGCTTCCAGTGAAGTGATCTTCAAATACAACCAATGCAGTGTATTCAGACAGACACATTCAGCATGTCAATGGAGTGAACTGCTGTGGACACCCTGGCTTACGGGGAAACATTTCAAACGTATATCCCGGGTCTAGACCGTGTGTTTCACCTCCGCCTGGTTTCCTGAAAGGATCCGGCCTTTTGCAGTGTGTTCTGCAGAGCCCTCTGGGAATACCCCTCCCCACACAGGGCCTCCTGGGGGCAAGGGAGTGGGTAGGAGAAAGCCAGGGAGAAACCAGGGCTCCAGCATGACAAGAGTGAGTCTGTAAAGACAGATGGAAACTGAACGCTGGGACCCTCTGTGTGCCAGGGGAAAGGATTTAGAGTCCACCACCCTGTCCAGTGCTCTTGCCTGGAGAATCCTCTGGACAGACGGGCCTGGCTCCTCTATGGAGGACTGTAGTCCAAGGGGCTCAAAGAGTCACACGACTGAGCGACTGACACTTCAGTGCCTTGCTCACCATTAAGCAGAATGTTTTCTGAAGGCAACATAAAGCTCATGTTTTATCATGATTTCCAGGTATGCAATCGGATCAGTATTAGGACTCTCAGTCCTCTTCCATAGCAATCAGACTGATTTGCACTTATCTTGGACCTTTGGATAAAACCTTGTTCAGCTAAGCCTTTGCTCTATCACTTTTCAAACTATTTACCATCCTAGCGTCTAGGTCGCTGTTGCTGTGCAGTCTCTCAGTGGTGTCTAGCTCTTTGCGACCCCATGGACTGCAGCACACCAGGCTTCCCTGTCCTTCACATACCAGGTGTGTGATTTTAAAAATAATAATAGATAATGTAAGACAAATACTGTGAACAGTACTAGGAAATCCAAAACATAATACTATGAAAAAGCATATCTCAAAGAAATATTATATGTTTTCAAGAAAGTATTATGTATTTATTTTATAATAATTTCTTTTCAGGGCTTCCCTCATAGCTCAACTGGTGAAGAATCTGCCTGCAATGCAGGAGACCCCGGCTCGATTCCTGGTCAGTAAGATCCCCTGCAGAAGGGATAGGCTGCCCGCTCCAGTGTTCTTGGGCTTCCCTGGTGGCTCAGTTGGTAAAGAATCCGCCTGCACTGCAGGAGACCTGGGTTCAATCCCTGGGTTGGGAAGATCCCCTGGAGAAGGGAAAGGCTAATCACTCCAGTGTTCTGGCCTAAAGAATTCCATGGACTTAGTCCGTGGGATCACAAAGAGTCGGACACTACTGAGTGACTTTTACTCCACTTCAATCTCTTTTAAGGATTAGAATAGAATATTTTCAAGACTAGTCTCCAAACTTACCTTTCTCATTTTAAATCACCATCCACTCTGTTCACCAGCCTGGGGATTTTGGCTCATCTGCTATCCCAGGGCTTCTGTAACTTTGGGATGAATACAGATCATCCAGTTGACTTTTTCTAACACCAAATTCTGGCTCCTCCCTGCGCCCTGCCCTTCCTCAATCCCAGAGATTCTGACTGAGGGAGTTTGGGAGGGTGCTGAGTCTCCAGGTGGCCATGGACCAAGCTTTGAGTAGCCCTGCAGGACCCCACCTCCTACAGACAATGACTCCTTCCAATTCACTGTGAGTGCCAGGGAGTCTGCCCAAATTTATCTCTAAAACCTGTTTTCTTCTTTTTTTTTTTTCCTTTCCTTTTATACTTGGCCTGTTCATAGCTTCTATTATCTCTTCCTTCAAACCCA
>SJYV01014558.1:7531-18026 GCA_006410875.1 Neotragus pygmaeus
CCCATGGACTGCAGCAGGTCAGGCTTCCTTGTCTTCACTATCTCCTGGAATTTGTGCAGATTCATGTCCGTTGAGTTGGTGATGCTATCTAACCATCTCATCCTCTGTTACCCTCTTCTCCTTTGCCTTCAATCTTTCCCAGAATCATGGTCTTTTCCAATGAGTTGGTTCTTTCCATTAGATGGCCGTTGGAACTTCAGCATCAGTCCATCCAATGAATATTCAAGGTTGATTTCCTTTAGGATTGACTGGTTTGATCTCCTTGCAGTCTGAGAGACTCTCAAAAGTCTTCTCTAGCACCACAGTTCAAAAGCATCAGTTCTTCAGTGCTTAGCCTTCTTTATGGTCCAACTCTCACCTTGGTACATGACTACTGCAAAAACCATTCCTTTGACTAGACAGATCTTTATTGGCAAAATGATGTCTCTGCTTTTTAATATGCTGTCTAGGTTTGTCATAGCTTTCCTTCCAAGGAGCAAGCGTCTTTTAAATTCATGGCTGCAGTCATCGTCCACAGTGATTTCTGCTTAATGAATCGTTTTATGCTACGTCCTGATAGGGCTTTTCAAAAGCATGGCTTTGGGGTAAGAAGTACAGTTGGGAACCACCACTAGCAACAATCAAGTGGTGTTTATGATTGGGGTTGGCTATTGTCATTGTTTACTAGCTGAAGAGTGCCTTGCATGACCAAGTGATATCTTTTTGTTTTTGTAGAAAATCAAGCAAATGTATTAATTGATAGATTAAAAATTTTTTTTTTTTGGTTATCCTTTATCTGTGTAATGTTTGGGAATTCCTGAATAGGAGAATTCTCTTAATGAAAACTAAAATTTTCTATTAAATTTTATTCATTGGAACTCAAGGTTTAGTGAGAGCAAGGTAAGTGCAGACTTCTAGATCCTAACCAGAGTTTCAGATTTCACAGACCTTGATTGGGCCTCCAAATTGGCTTTAACAAACTCCCAGGTTATTCTGATGCAGGTGGTTGGAGTCGTGGTTTGAGGAAACAGGAGATCATATAATACTTGACCGTGGAGAGAGGAGCTCTCCACTCAACCCCTCCTCACGTGTTTTCATATACTTTTCTCTAAGATAGCAGTTGTGTTTTCATGCAGTTCAGGAGGGTGGCTTCTGATAGTGCAGAGTGTCACCTGCATTGTTCTCAGTCTCAGGCTTATTCCTGCTACAAAGATTGAAGGATGATCTGAAATCAAATACATTTGTCTGGGAGTTGAATGTCTGTCAGACCCAGGCATTGATTTCCTTGAGCTTGAGTTCTCAGTAAATGTCTTTCCATTGAGAATTCCAATCAGGATTCTAAAGGTTATATAAAATAGGCCTGATTTCTGAGCCTTCTCTGGGGAGAAAGCTTAATTTATAAGCAAAAAGGGGGAGAAATCCACTCCCCACCACTGCTGGTTTTGTAATCAGCACACAGTTCATGTTTTAGAATAAAACGGCTATGTTGATTACGGGTGTGAACCAGGCTGAGCCAGAAAATATCTCTGTGCAGAGGATCTTTAAGGATGAAATATTTGCACTTCAGAGAATGAAAAGATTGCAAAATGAAATCTAGGCAGAAGTGTAAGGAAGTTTGCCTTGGAGAGTCTCGATTTCTCCAGGTGCTTTTACAGAGTTCCACCATCAGGGGGCAGCATTGCACTTTGGTTGGAAAATGGTCTCGGTGGCAAGCAGCCCTTTAAAGGAAAGTACATCCAAGTGAGCAAAACTAAAAACCAGAATATTAGCAAGAACCAGAAAACCAACAACACAGAACCCAAACCCTCTTTGTTATAACGTGCCATCTTTGCTTTTCTTGGTGTACGGAGTTTAATATTGTCATATTAAGGCTCTCCAGGGCATACGTTACCGGTTCATTAATACACACTTAGGGGTGGTGGATAAAGCAGTGAGAGATTATTTTTCCTTTTCCTCACTTTTTGTCTGGCTCTCCCATCTTTTCTCACTGTCCTTCTGCCTTGTTGCCAAGCAGCTACTCCCCTACCTACTTCCCTCTAGGAACAGACAGACTTGGCAGCCGGTCGTCTTTGGCATTGCTGGTCATTTTGTGGAGCTGGCAGATGTGTATAGAGCTGACTGCAAAGCCCTGTCTTTCCTCCTTGGTGGTGTGAAATTAGGCTCACGATTTGCATGATTCTGGGAAGTTTCTAAGGATCACACTACTTTTATGCACCCATACAAACACTTTTAAAGGAATCAAGCTATCATTTTACAAGGAGAGATACAAAATAAACAGATGCTCAAATGTTGCATCTTTTAAATTGACTCATATTATTACTGGATAAAGTGTGGGTGGATTAAAACCAAATCCAATCATCGGTTTTAGGAATCAGTTCAGTTCAGTTCAGTTCAGTCGCTCAGTCGTGTCCGACTCTTTGCGACCCCATGAATTGCAGCACGCCAGGCCTCAAGTCTCATCAATACATGGATTTTGTGTTTGTTCATGATGTATCCCACCTTCTGGCTTTGCTTTTGAGCAATNAGTTCAGTTCAGTCGCTCAGTCGTGTCCGACTCTTTGCGACCCCATGAATTGCAGCACGCCAGGCCTCAAGTCTCATCAATACATGGATTTTGTGTTTGTTCATGATGTATCCCACCTTCTGGCTTTGCTTTTGAGCAATGAATTTCTTGGGGACTGAGGTCAGGCTGGGTGTCTGCAATGGTTTTCTTCTTTGTCCCAGTCATTGTTTTGTTTCTGGGCTCATGGAATTACAAAAGGCTGAAGGTTTCTTAAAGGCAAGTTCTAAAATTCACCTTCCAAGAATAGCTATGAACCCCAGGTATCTTTGTTTCTCTGAAATTTATTTAATGATAGATATGCTTACGGGCTTCCCTGGTGGCTCAATGGGTAAAGAATCTACCTGCAATGTTGGAGACCCGGATTTGATCCCTGGGTTCAGATGATCCCCTGGAGAAGGGAAAGGCTACCCAGGCCTGGAAAATTCCGTGACTATATAGTTCACGGGATTGCAAAGAGTCAGACATGACAGCGACTTTCACTTCACTTATGCTTCCAGCGTGATTCCACCATTTTTGGAGGGGGATTCAAAAAGACTAGATCCAAAGGTAATTTTCTATTCATGTCCTTCTACAAGGAAGTGTATTTTGCTTCCTTTTCCCTTTTCTTCTTGTGCAAGAAGCAGACAGTTTGGGAAACAACTTTGAACAGGAGCTCAAGTATGCACAGGGCAGGGGATAACAGGCGCTATAAAGATTCATTATCCTCATTGGAATCTAGCTTGACTGGGCAAGGTGAGACAGTGCAATTATTTAATCACACTGGCTCTCTTGGCTTCACCTGGGGTACCCTTGCCTTCCCACTTCATTTATGTGAGGAATTGCTCCTCACCTCCCTACTCCCCGTTGGACCCTCAGGCAGAAGAAAAGGAGCAATCGATTTGGCAGGAGGTGCTCACGTCTCTGCCTCCTCCCAGTCTGTGCTGTCTGTGGTGAATTCTCAGCGTTTAGTTGGAGCCTTGCTGCTAGGCAGCAACGCCTCTCCTGCCCTGGTCAGGCCGCTCCCCCTACGTGTAGAGGTTGCACTTTTCCTCTTGCCCATGACTTTGTAAGGCTTTCTTTTGGCTCAGGAATGGTTACCCATGTTGCAGGTCGGAGTATGCCATTGGGTCAGAATACACTGGAGCAGCACTGTCTGGTGGGACCTGCTATGCAGAGAAAGAAGTTCTGTATCTGCTCTGTCCGATATGGCAGGCATTGGCCCATTGTGGCTATTAGCATTTGAAATGTGGCTGCTGTGATTAAGGAACTACATTTTTAATTCATATTAACTTAAACAGTTACCTATGGCCAGTGAAAGACCCAGCTGCAGCCACAATACCCAGGAGAGATTTTTCCTGGATTGTTTTTGTTTTTATGCTGGAGCTTGACTGTTGCACTGTGATACGGAAGGGCTGGTTTACGCCGCAGCCCCTCTGTTATTAATGTAGTTCTCCACATTTCATCACACTCTCTTGTTCCTCATCACACATTGTGCCCTCCGGTTTGTGTCCTGGCCACATCTCTCCTCATCAGCATCCAGAGAGGGACAGGAGAACGGAGGTTTACTCATTCTGTCCTAGTTCCTTGTTTCATGGTGGGGTGAAAGATCTTAATTACCATGGAAACTGCTCTCCCAAAACAAAAAGAGTTAGGTTGTGTCTTCTCCAGACACTGGAGTCTTGCATATCCGTGGATTTCTGCCACGATGGTGCCTCCTACTTAGCGACCCAGTCTGGCAATCAAACACCCTGTTTAGTGTAGGATTTCAAAGTTTTTTTTTTTTTAGAGATTTAATCCATGTATAAGGCCAGGTGACAGTTTGTCAAGATGAACCCTTTAAAAAAATTGCTTTAGGATCCAAATGTCCATGGTCCCAGCTAGACCCAGTGAGAAAGGGACAGAACATAAAATATCAAAGAAATAAGCATTGGGCTTCTCAGGTGACCCAGTGATAAAGAATCCACCTGTCAATGCAGAAGGCATAGATTCAATTCCTGGGTTGGGAGGATCCCCTGGAGGAGGAAACGGTAACCCACTCCAGTATTCTTACCTGGAAAATCCCATGGACAGAGAAGCCTAGCGGGCTACCATCTATGGGGTCACAAGAGTTGGACATGACTTAGTGACTAAATGACTGAGGGACCGCAAGTCTCTGAGTCATCCAGGCTGAGGTGTGGAGTCATGATCAATGACATCCCATCTTCCCATCCTCCAGCATCCAAACTGACCCCAAGCTGATCAGTCATCACATTTTTCTTCTGCTGCCTCGACCAAGCTGATACTCAGACCCGTGCACCTCATGCCTTAGTCACTAAAATTACACAAATAGAGAAAAGGAAAAAAGGTCCCATGAAACCATTCTCTGGGTTCCTGTGGGTTACACTTGCTAGTTAATTTGAACCTTACCTTCAGTCTCTCAGAGTGACAGAAACAGCAGCCAGTCTGCTGTTGTACAAGCAAGTGCATACAGTCTAGTTGCTAACACCCTTGCAAAATGTCCCCAGAAATGCAGCTCACGGAGAGAGTTCTTTAAATTAAGCTAGATTTGTAAAGAGCCCATTTACTGCCTGACTTAGAGCTAAATCCTGTGGCAGAATGGAATTCGAGGCGTGCTGCCAGCAAACAGAAAACAGCTTGGGTACCAAACCGTGAGCCGGTGAGTGGCAGGGAAAGGAGGAATGTTACAACAGAAGGCTTCCTGAAGTTGGAAGGGAAAGAAAAAAACCCAAACAGAAGGAAGTGTCTGGAGGCCAAGTATAGAGAGGTTGTCCAAGAAAGCTGGGATGCGGAGAACAGAGAATGAGGGAGAGGAAAAGAATAAGGAGGCTTCCCAGTAGAGAAGAAGGGGGTAGAGGAAGGAAAAGAGACAGCAGCTGCAGTGTTTGCCTGCTTTATATCCTTAAAGGGCCGGGGCTGGATAGCAAGCCATTTCAACAGGCGACCAGACGGAAGCCAGTCAGCAGGCAAAACTGCTCACCAGCCCAGGCCATGAGTGCAAACAAGCAAGTAGGCAGACACACCCCATCTTTATATTCTTGTCCTCTGTTCTTTCTAGGCTACATTCTCTTTACTTATTTATTTGGCTGTGCTGGGTCTTAGTTGTGGCACTCGAACCCTTAGTTGTAGCATATGGGATCTAATTCCCTGCCCAGGGATCAAACTCAGGCCCCCTGCGTGGGGAGTGTGGCATCTTAGCCACTGAACCAACAGGAAAGTCTCTGCTTTTTTTTTCGGTAAATTGAAATATAGTTAATTTACATGTTGTGTTAGTTTCAGCAAAGTGATTCAGTTACACACACACACACACACACATTCCTTTTCAGATTCTTATCCTTTATAGATTATTACAAGATATTGGGTACAGTTTCCTGTGATATGCAATAAGTCCTTGTTGTTTAGTTTATATGTAGTAATGTGTATCTGCTAATCCCAAACACTTAATCTCCCCCAGCACTTTGTTAGCCCCTTTGGTAACTTTTGATGCTGAGAGGGATTGGGGGCAGGAGGAGAAGGAGATGACAGAGGATGAGATGGCTGGATGGCATCACGGACTCGACTGACGAGAGTCTGAGTGAACTCTGGGAGTTGGTAATGGACAGGGAGGCCTGGCGTGCTGCGATTCATGGGGTCGTAGAGAGTCGGACATGACTGAGCGACTGAACTGAACTTGGTAACCTTAAGTTTGTTTTCTACAGCGGTAAATCTGTTTCTGTTTTGTAAATGAGTTGATTTATATCATTTTTGCTGCTGTTGCTACTGCTGCTAAGTCAGTTCAGTCATGTCAGACTCTGTGCGACCCCATAGACAGCAGCCCACCAGGCTCCGCCGCCCCTGGGATTCTCCAGGCAAGAACACTGGAGTGGGTTGCCATTTCCTTCTCCAGTGGGTGAAAGTGAAAAGTGAAAGTGAAGTCGCTCAGTCGTGTCTGACTCTTCGTGACTCCATGGACGGCAGCCCACCAGGCTCCTCCATCCATAGGATTTGCCAGGCAAGAGTATTGGAGTGGGGTGCCAGAAGAGTCCACATATAAGTGATATCTGTTTGTCTTTTTCTTTCTGATTTACCTCATTTAATATGATAATCTCTAGGTCCATCCATGTTGTATAAGTGGCATTATTTGATTCCTTTTTTTGGGCTGAGGTATATTCTTATTTGTTTATATGCACCATATCTTCTTTATCCATTCATTTGTTGATTGATATTTACGTTGCTTCTTTTTTCTTTTAATGGGAGAAATTTTCAGATATCCCCGTATAATTGATTTTAAACCTCTTGGTGAAGAATTTGGACATTGATGAGAAAGTGGGTTTCCCTACAACCAACCTGCATCTCAGGGCCTCCTGTCCAAACTCAGTCCTTCCACATTTTCTCTATAAACAAAGACACTGACTGCTTGAGATCCAATCACAAAATGCTAACCTGCCTTATACCTTGGGACTCTCACTTTGTTTGCTCTGGAACCTTCTAGGGGGGTGGTGGAGCTATTAAGAATATGGTTGCCTTGACCTCACCTCCATAGATCTTGGATTCTCAAGTGTAGGCAGCATCTCTAAGAGAAACTCAGGCTGGGGAATATTAAGAAATGGGGTAAAGTTATAAAATGCAAATATTTTAGNGCTCAGTCGTGTCTGACTCTTCGTGACTCCATGGACGGCAGCCCACCAGGCTCCTCCATCCATAGGATTTGCCAGGCAAGAGTATTGGAGTGGGGTGCCAGAAGAGTCCACATATAAGTGATATCTGTTTGTCTTTTTCTTTCTGATTTACCTCATTTAATATGATAATCTCTAGGTCCATCCATGTTGTATAAGTGGCATTATTTGATTCCTTTTTTTGGGCTGAGGTATATTCTTATTTGTTTATATGCACCATATCTTCTTTATCCATTCATTTGTTGATTGATATTTACGTTGCTTCTTTTTTCTTTTAATGGGAGAAATTTTCAGATATCCCCGTATAATTGATTTTAAACCTCTTGGTGAAGAATTTGGACATTGATGAGAAAGTGGGTTTCCCTACAACCAACCTGCATCTCAGGGCCTCCTGTCCAAACTCAGTCCTTCCACATTTTCTCTATAAACAAAGACACTGACTGCTTGAGATCCAATCACAAAATGCTAACCTGCCTTATACCTTGGGACTCTCACTTTGTTTGCTCTGGAACCTTCTAGGGGGGTGGTGGAGCTATTAAGAATATGGTTGCCTTGACCTCACCTCCATAGATCTTGGATTCTCAAGTGTAGGCAGCATCTCTAAGAGAAACTCAGGCTGGGGAATATTAAGAAATGGGGTAAAGTTATAAAATGCAAATATTTTAGGGCTCAGAGGATGAAGCAATCTGAGTTTTGTAGTTGAATACAAGATTCTTTAAACTCTAGAGTGAAATACAATTTTCAAAAGTTTCGCATACCTGACTCATAGAATCCCATAATAACCTGCCCCGCCCCCAGCTACATTGCCTCTCCCCTCTCCCCTCTCTCCTCTCCTCTCTGGTAAAGTCTAGCTTGTTCTCTATATTTGTGAGTCTGCTTTTTTTGTCTGTTTGCTTTACTCACTGGTTTGTTACATTCTTTTAGATCACACATATAAATGATACCATATGGTAGTTGTCTTTCTCTGTCTGACTTTCATTGAGCACAATATCCTCTAAGTCCATCCATGTGCAGCAAATAGCAGAATTTTGTTCTTTTTAATAGCTGAATAGTATTCCATTATGTATATATGTATGTGTGTGTGTATACATGCAAATATATATTACATCTTCTTTATCCATTTATTTATTAATGGACACTCAGTTGTAAAGCAATCTAATTTGATCTTAGTTAAAAAATTCCCCCAAAAGAAAGTTTCCTGGAATAACTTCAGTATCAGTTCAATTCAGTTCAGTTGCTCAGTTGTGTCTAACCCTTTGTGACCCCATGGACTGCAGCACGCCAAGCCTCCCTGTCCATCACCAACTCCCGGAGTCCACCCAAACCCATGTCCATTGAGTCAGTGATGCCATCCAACCATCTCATCCTCTGTCATCCCCTTCTCCTCCTGCCCTCAATCTTTCCCAGCATCAGGGTCTTTTCCAATGAGTCAGCTCTTCGCATCAGGTGGCCAAAGTATTGGAGTTTCAGTTTCAACATCAGTCCTTCCAATGATTGGAAATTAAGGACAAAGGAGTAGAGGGTGACTTATTTCTCTCCCACCTTAGTTTTTGGTCTAGTAAAGTCCTCTTTTTTCTTTACAGTTAATTACTGACAGTGGAAGGCAATGGCACCCCACTCCAGTACTCTTGCCTGGAAAATCCCATGGACGGAGGAGCCTGGCAGGCTACAGTCCACGGGGTGGCAAACAGTCAGACACAACTGAGTGATGAAGTATAGCACAGCACAAATCTGACACAGGTGAGGTGGCTCTCAGGGGTCATAAGCCTTGTCAGCCTTTAGATACTCGTGTGTTTGTGTGTGTGTGTGTGTGTGTGTGTGTGTGTGTGTGTGTGTGTTAGTTGCTCAGCTGTGTCCGACTCTTTGCAACCCCATGGACTGTAGCCTACCGGGCTTCTCTGTTCCTGGGATTCTCCAGGCAAGAATACTGGAGTGGGTTGCCATGCCCTTCTCCAGGGGATCTTCCCGACTCAGGGATTGGATCTGGGTCTCCCACATTGCAGGCAGATTCCTTGCCATCTGAGCCACCAGGGAAGCCCTGGGGTACTCTAGTTATTATTGTCGTCAGTTGTTCCAAGAAGACCCAAGGAGCTAGCGTGGGTTCTTCCTACAAGGGGAGGAAGCTAGCATAGTTTCCTTGTACAAGGCAGAAGAACCAGAGAGTTCTCCAGTGGCGTTGTGAAGCTCAAGTGCTTATGGGTGGAGTGGGATTTGCCGTGTGTTTTCAAGGACTGATGTGTAAAATTTTGACTGCACCTTGTCCTTGATCCTACCTGAGCAGTAGACAAGCTGGAGAGCCTGACACTCTCATGGGAATTCAAACACATCAGACTCACTGACAGGCAATCATGATTCTAATGAGGGCAGGAGAATTTATTCCATAAAAAACCTATTAGAATTGACAGTGCAAATGTAAACAGGTCCCTGGTGGATAATTTTGCGGGCCTTCTTTCTTTGCTGCTGTATTTGTTGATGGAGACCATAGCCAAGCATGGAAGGCAGATGCTCAAGTCTGTTCCAGCAGGATGGGATGGATGTGTGCCTCCAACTGAAGATATGATGTGACATACCATATGCATCGGATCCACAGACACAGTACCTGGGAACGGTCCCGTGAAAATGGCATTTTTTGTCTCTTTTTGGAGGCGAGTGTTTTATCCTGTGATGACTTGGGGTGGATCTTATTGGAGATCATTTTTTTTTTGTCATTTTCAAGAGATTCAGGCAGTAAAAGGAAGTCTTTGGGCACATGTTTTGATTTCCCCTGAGATTCTTGGCCAATCACGTTGAGTAATTGTGTGAATGTTTGGGGTTTTCCTTCTGTTTTAACAACTGGATTTTAAGGACTTTCCTTTGGGTTAGTTCATGAGTTGTTCCCTTTTGTGGCAAATCGGGATTTCATCTAGCAATACAGAGTTCCATTATTAAAAGTTGCAATTAATCAGTATTCTTTTAATCAGAGTCTCAGTCAAGAGACTCTGAGATAAAGCTGTGTCATTGTGCCAACAAGTCATTGTGAAAACAGAGGTCTTCTCTTCATTATTGTTTTCTTCCAGTGCTTCCGAATACATATATTAGGATGCTTGGTCTCTTCTTTAAGAAAGATTATACTCCTAAATATTGGTCTTACGAAAAAGTCTTTGGTTTATTAATAACGTCAGGGATAAATATACTCTCAGTAGCTGAATGTTGTCTTCATTTTCCTATTTAAAATCTTTATTTTATATTGGAGTATAGTTGATTTACAAGGCTTGTGTCAGTTTCAGGTGTACAGCAAAGTGACTCAGTTATACATATATGTATTTCCATCCTTATTCAGAAT
>SJYV01014559.1:0-17578 GCA_006410875.1 Neotragus pygmaeus
TCCCCCGAGAATGGTGGTGGGGCATCTGTGTCCAGCCCTGGGGTCTGGGCCGGAGCTAGAGGAGCCTGGGAAGGATGTGGAAATGATCTGTCATCTCAGTTTGTCCTGGGGCATTTCTCTTCCTAACTGGGTCTCTTTGGTATGGTCTTCACACTCAGGCAAGCTGAAGAGGTGGCGTTGTCTTCCATCTTCTGGAGGTGGCTCAGCAGAGGCAGCTAGAACCCAGCAGAGGGCGACGGAGAGCCTCCAGGCAGCCTGGACCGACCCCTGAGACAGCCTGAAAACTCCACTCTGCCTGGGGCAGGGCCGTAGGGAGGGCAGCTCCAGACAGATCCCTGGCACCCAGAGACCCTGCTTCAGCCTCCCTGTCCAGCATGACTGCTGCGCCCTGGGACACAGCCCAGTCCTGAACCTGGGCCCGGACACAGTCCCAAATTAATCCCTGGCAGTGCCACCAAACCGGACTGACTAGTAGGGCTCACTTCTGCTCTGGATTTGGCCGTGTGACCTCAGGGAAGCCATCAGACTCTCTGTGCCTGTTTCCTAATAATATAGTAACAACCAACATTCCCTGTGTGCCCCCCACAACCTGTTCTAACCACTTTGTGTACCAGGTCTCATGGTCATCCTAGAATATGCCAACACAGAAAACAGATGATCCAGAGACAGACACAGTGCCTGCCTTCTGGGAGCTGGCAGTCCCTAAGGGTCAGGCATCACTGCCCCACTTTACCGGTGAGCAAACTGAGGCCCAGAGAAGTGAAGTCATGGGCTCAAGATGATAAGTGGCACACAGCTAAGTAACAGAGCCACAGTTTGAACCACGTGCCTCCCAGCCCGAGACCAGACACAACACTCCGACCCCTGGCAATTACAGTCCAGCTGGAAGCCAAGCTCCCATGTCCCTCAGGGTTTTGCTAGAACAAAAGCAAGCCAAGCTCAGCTCGTTCCCAGCTGCGTGATTGGAGGCTGGTCTCTTCACTGCTCATCTGTTTTCACGTATATAAAATGAGAGCACATTACGGTGTTTCTCTTGCCTTGTGCATACCAAGTAAGAGCATTGAGTGTGAACTGTAAAGCACTTCATTCGTTCAGACAGTCATTCATTCACTATTTGTTAAACCCTTCCTTAGCGCCTGGCTCTGTGCTACATCACAGCCTCAAAGGGCGCTGGTCTGGGAACTGCACCTCCGGTTCACGGAGCTACGTGCCCTGAGTGCCAGAGCATGGCCAGGAAGCAGCTCCCCCAGAGGGCATGAGGCAGCAGGGTGGGCACCCAGAGGACAGGAGTGAGCACAGAGGCCAGGAGAGGAGGGTTCAGCTGTGCACGGCCCTGCGCCCGCCCAGAGTTTCCAAGGGCCTGGCAAGCACCCTCCCCCAGCCTGCAGGCTGCTAGGAGCCCAGCGTGGGACGGGCCCTGGAAGACTCACCCCCATCCTCTATCAGGATACACACACATCCGGGGGTGCCCCCCACAAGGAGACTTGGCCATCTTCCCATCGCAGGGAAAGCAGCCCATGATGCTCCCGGTTGCTAAGGCAACTGGGCCCTTGTTTTTCCTTCTTCATAAATAAGCTATAAATAGACAGGGCAAACCTGGGCGCCTTCCTTTGCATGAATTAGAGCAGCTGCTCCCAGCTCCAGGGTCCTGGCACAGCATCCAAGTGCCAAGCCTTGCTGCACAGGCCATAGAAACACAGCTCCAGTGGGAGGGCACGGCAAACACCCGGCAGCATCGGGTGTGAACTCCCCCTACCCTCTCCAGACTCTACTGGGGTGCTTAGCAGATTCTGGGGCCCTGCCAAGATGCACAGAATCCCAGTCATTGCAAGTGGGACCTGAGATGAGAGTTTAACTACTTAGCCCCAGCAGATGAGAAGAGCCATGAGTTTGCCCACCCAGCTGATGGTGAGTAGGAATGGATATCCTCCCCTCTTCCCATCAAGGGTCTGCGCAAGTCACAAGAAAGTCATGAGAATACATCCCATTTTGAAGGTCTTCGTAGGCTGACTCAGAAGCTGGGCCTGTCCGGAGGGTACTGGGGAGCCACGGGAGGCGTGCAAGCGGAGAAGCACTGCGACTTCTCTTGGAAGAATGGGATTCCCACTTGACAAGGAAAGTTTGAGCAGGGTGCGTCACCCAGAGACAGGGTATCCTGAAGGTTGCTGGACCACAGTGACAGATGCTTCCTCCAACCAAGCCTCTGACTGTGTGCCTCAATCTAGTTTCCCATCTTCACCATGGTCTGGACATGCCAAGCCCTCCCACAGCAAAGCAAATGCTACCGCATTCATTCATTCATTTAGATATCCCTTAAAAAAACTCCAGTTCTGTGTCTGGCACTGTGCTGGGCTCAGGAACACAAAGAATCTGCCCTCAAGGGAAATGGATACAAGAATCAATGTAAGAAGCTTAAAGGTCCAGAAAGTTCTGATAGAAATTTCACAGGGTACAAAGAGATTCAAAAGAGAGAGGACAGCTCCCCCGGAGGAGGAAAAGCAACAGTAAGTTCATCACAGAGAACATGGGATTGTAAACAAAACTGAAAAGATGAGTAGGAGTCAGCTAGCTGGGGTTGCAGGAAAGAGAATGGGAGCTCCAGGAGGTGGAGAGTCTGAGCAGACACGTGGAGGCACGTTGGAGGGCATTCAACGAGAGGGAGTGAGAAGCCGGAAACTCAGCAGGGACCAAGGCAGGCAGGATCTCATGTCTGTGTATCGTGCAAATCACCTTGGCAGCTGGTCAAAGGGTGAGGTGGACAGGGAGACTCTGGAAATAGGCCATCTGGGAGGAAACTACAGTAATGGGCCAGGGAGGAGGTGAAGATGATCTGAATAAGGGTGGTAGCAGTGATGATGGTAAGAAGGGAACCGTCTCAAGAAATATCACAGAAGGTCAAACAGGGGGTGGTCAGAAGTGAGACAGGAGGAGCAGGAGAAATGGAAGAGTTGATGTTCTCCAGGGGTGTGACTTGGGTGGCAGGATGGGTGGTGGCAGGAAGGTCACATGGGTCCCTTTGGGATATATTGCATTGGAGGTCTGGGTTGGGGAGGGAGGTGCAGGACAGCAGGAAGAAGGCCACGCTAGTCCTGAGTGTGAATGAGATGCTTCAAGAGAGTGGGCAGAGGCAGAGAAGGGAGCCAAGGACAGAGGCCAGGGACGGTATTGCTTGTCATGCAGGTAAGGACGAGGAGCGGGCAAAGAGTGGAGAGAAGAAGCAGGCAAGGAGGCAGGCAGGGTCCAGGGGAGAATGACATCATAGCCACCAAGTCGGGGGAGGAGGCTGGAGATAGGGAGAATGGCCAAGTCCTGACAGTCCAGTGAAAGAAGGATGAAAATGCATTCGTGGGAAGATTCTCATCAATTAAGCTACTGTCATCAAATTGATCAAAGAATTTTTTCTGATAACAATCCTCAGTGTTAGCGATGATGGGACAAAATGAGCACTTTTGCCATTTGCTCATGAGTACAACCTTTCCGGAAAGCCACTGTCCAAAAGAGTTCAAGGTCCTGTACAAGTACCTGAATTAGCAACGTCCTATTGTGCCGCTCAAAATTTGTTAAGAGGGCAGCTCTCATGCTAAGCAGTGCAGTCTTTTGTATATCAACTATACTGCAATAAAACAGCTCCCTTTCTCTCTCCCTCTCTCCCCGGAGAATCAACTGAAAAATCATGAAACACTCCACACTAAATTCTAGAGGACAAATCTCGATAAAACAAAGGACGTTCTTTTATATAAACACAATACCACTACACGGATTTAGTTTTGCTTAAGGATTCAGTACTTCTATTTAATATTCAATCCACTTTCAAATTCCCCCAGTTATCCCACTAAAACCTCAATGATTTTTATGATCCAGGATCCCATCAAGTTCTCACACTGAATTCAATTGTCAGATAAATACCCCAGCAAAGTCTCCTAATAACCAGGGCTTTCTCCTTCAAAACCACAATACCATTGTCACATTCCAGAAATGTGATATGGGCTCAAGATTATTATCTAATATCCTGTCTACCTTTAAAAAAATAGTTCAAGATCCTTAAAAAACTTTGGAACATTTAACTCAGAAATTCCCTCTACGACTCTCTCCTCAGACAAAGATAGGGATGTGAAGCTGTGCATTGTGACATTATTTATGATAGTCCACATTGGATGTTATAGTGGATTATATATTGGATCTATATTGGATAATGTATTATATACATTAGCTACATGTTGACTAATGGGTTAAAAACATTGGATATTATAATAGATTATCATAATAAAAATCTAGAAACCACTTTAATGTCAAACAACAGGTGAATGGCTAAATAATTTATGATGGAATATACAAAGCCATTCAAAATTATGTTTTCAAGGTATGTTTAATGACACAGGGAAAGAATGAGAAATGGGTCAGAATATATATGGGTCCAACTTTATAATGTATGTGGATGTACGTTATGTATGTAAAAAATCATATTACAAACAGTCATAATACCTTGCTGATGGTATATCAAGTCATTATTTTTTAAATTTTTTTAGAGAATACCATTTTACTTATTTATGTATTTTTGGCTGAAGTACTCAGAACTTCCCCGACTAGGGGTTGAACCTGTGACTCCTGCAGTGGAAGAACAGAGACTTCACCACTGGACCACCAGGGAAGTTCTCAAGTCCTTATTTTCCTCTTTGAGCCTCTGCCTTTTTTTCCCTCCAATTCTCTCTCCCCATGCGTTACTTGTTCTCAACTTTTTTTATTTTGAAGTTTTTCAAGCCTTCAGAAAGTTGCAAGAGCAGTACAATGAACCATTCTCTCTCAACTTTCTCTCCCTGCTGAATCAAATTGAAAATCACACAATGCTCTATCCTAAATGCTACAGGACAAATCTAGTGAACACAAGGATATTCTCCTACACAAACACAATACCACTATGAGGATTTAATATTACTATCTAATATTCAGTTCACTTTCAAACACCCGCAATTATCCGAATAAAACCTCTACGATTTTTATGATCCAGGATCCCATCAACTGTCCCAGCCCAGCCTCCTAATAAGCAGGGCATTCCCTACAAAACCACGATACCATTTTCACATTCCAGAAACGCGATATGTGTTCAGGATTATACCCTAATATCCTGTCTACAAGCAGGATATCTGATATCATGATTTTTGTGATCAGGATCCAATCAGGGAGCTCCACTGAATTCAGTCTCTGTGACTCTTTAACCTCCTTCAATCTGGAACAGTCTCCAGGCTTGCTTTTTGTCATTCATGAAAAGGCCAGGCTAGTTCAAAAGAATTTTCTTCAACGTGGACTTGTCCAATGATTTTGGCAGGTAAGCATTTTTGACAGGCGGTCCTCATAAGTGATGTGTCTTTTCTCCGGGCACCACATCGGGGGGCATTGATATTGGCTTGCCCCAAAATTGGCGGTAAGTTTAATCATTTGAGTAAGGTGGGGTCCGTCAGGTTTCTCCATGTGTAAAACTAATTTTCCTCTTTATAATTAAAAAGTAATTTGCGGGTGATGCTTTAAGACTGAGTGCATAGCCTATTGCCAATGGTCTTTGACCCAATGGAAATGGCACTCATTGATTTCTACCTAAATCCATTTTTACAAAACCTGTGTGTTCTTTTGCAACTGCACCAAGGAAAGGAAAAGGAAGGGAATAAATGTCCTGATTTTAGAAGGGAAAAGTGTGTGATTATAAGATTTCATTTTCTGTTTCGATCATTCCTCCTCAGTTGGCACTCTTCTAAGAAAGAGCTTTCCTTTACCCTGATTTCTCTGGGTCTTTTTTTTTTTTAATTCAAGGATTTTTTTTTTCAGTTTTATGCACTACGATCCATTCTTGTTATTAATCATTTTGATCTCCAGTTGTCCCAAATGTAGCCCTTGGAGTCTTTTCAGATGAGCTCCCCACCACTTTGAGATCTCCTTGGCATTCTGGCATGATGATATATTCCAGGTGTGGAATGGAGAGCTTGCTGGGTCCAAGCAGCCTCTCAGCCACGGAAACAGCCACTTATCTCTGGATCCACGGGCACCTCGAAGGCGGTCAGGGGGCAGCAAGGGGAGCATCAGGGGCTGGGTGGACATGCAGGGTTCTTTCTCTCAGAGCAACAGCTGCTGGGGCTTTAATTAATGGCCCCACTCTGGGGACTCAAGGCCAGGTGCCTTGAGCTTAGAACAAGACACCAGCCCACTCAGGTATCTCATTCCACATCCTTTCATGAGATGTACTCCTTTCATGAGATCATAGTCATAGTACACAGATGAACAAAACCTGTGTGTTCTTTTGCAATTGCACCAAGGAAAGGAAAAGGAAGGGAATCAATGTCCTGATTTTAGAAGGGAAAAGTGTGTGTGTGTCTGTCTGTCTGTCTGTCTTGTCTGTCCCCAGTTTGCCAGGCCTCTGCATCCCCTTTCTTACCCTTTATCTTCTCTCGTTGAGGTAGAGTTTGCATACAGTAAAATGGACAGCTTTGAAGGACACAGTTGGATGGGTTTTGACAAATGTGTAACCAGCACCCAACCAAGATACACGACATTCCCACCAACCCCAGAAAGATCCCTCATGCTTCCTCCAGTTAGTCCCTCATAACGGCAATCACTTGCTAATATCTCAAAATTCCACAGCTTCACGCAAACGAAATCCTGCACCGAGCACATGTCCTTCAACCGCCAAATAAAGTGGTGGTGGAAAGCTTGGCAGTGCCACCATTGCCCCCAAATATTTCCGAGGCTTTCGGAGAAAGAAAAAAGTCAGGACACTGGTGACCCTCTGTGGGCTCTTTCCCCAAACCCCTGCTCCCAGGCTGGTGACCGAGAAAGGGAACCAGACCAGGCTCATACCCCCACCCAGGAAAAAAGCATCTTCCATGGCCCAGATATGATGGCTGAGAAACCCTACTGGACGTGGCAGGAGGCTGTGTACTCAGAGTGAGGCTCAGACACGCTGATGGCCCCCAGCCCCCCGACTGTGGGGACCCCCCAGGGGACTGCGGTCCTGTCCATCTGCCCGCAGGAGTGGTGAGCAGCACCAGTGGCCAGCCAGCCCCCTGCATTTCTGCTGTCAATCTGCCCACTGCCCTGGGTTGTTTACTGGAAGCTGGCCTCCCTGCCAGGGTTCAAAGCCCTGGCCCTGGGCACGTCCACGGCAGGAAGCAGGCCGGGCGGTAATTGGCAGCACGGCTGAGCTCGGCGGCCGGCACTGACCTGCATCCTCCTCCAGCATCGCCTTTGAGTCACCTCATACTGACCTTCCAGGCCTGCAGGGACTTCCTGCTGAACACCGAGCCTGAACCAGCAACAAATTACTCATTCCCCAAGAAATCTATTAAAAGGTGACAGCAGTTTGGGGGCCGGGGGCCCCCCATACAGGAAGCCTAATGTCTTCTGTTCTCAAGAGCCACCGGCCGACTCCTGCTGAACTTGGAGGAAACTGAGCTTGAACTTGAAATCTGGGGGCCAAGGAAAAAGAATGCAGACGTGAGGAGATGCCGCCATCCTTGAGGCCTGTCTATGGCTTTACTGAGGGGTAAGGGTCAGGATCTGGAGTACCCTGGACCTCAGGTCCAATCTGCCACTTCCACGCTATGTGACCTTAAGCAAGCCACATGGCCTCTCTGAGCCTTCCATGCCCATAAAGGAGAGAAAAGCCCACCCTGTGGGTGAGCAAAAAGCCAGTGAAGTGCCAGGCACATAGCAGCTGCTGTGCTCTGTGAGTGCTGCTGGCTCAGGAGCAGACTGATTTATTGCATTCTGTAGCCAGAGAGAAATAAGCCCAGACTGACCCGCATGTGTCTGACCCCGTCCTAAATAAGGCAGTGGCCAAAACACGAGATCATGCGGAGTGGATCACATGCAGCAGGAGGGTCTAGGGGTGGGGGGAGGACACCTGGAGGATCGGGGCTTTTACCACGTCCAGCAAGGTTCCAGCTGATTGATCACCAAGTCATTGCATGGAGGAAAGGAATCAGTGGGTGAATGTCCACATCACTGGTAGGCGCCATAGGCTGAATAATGCCCACCCCAAAACATGCTGATGGCCCAGTCCCTGCAACCTGTGAAGATGTTCAGCTCAGTTCAGTTCAGTCGCTCAGTCGTGTCCGATTCTTTGTGACCCCATGAATCGCAGCACGCCAGGCCTCCCTGTCCATCACCAACTCCCGGAGTTCACTCAGACTCACGTCCATCGAGTCAGTGATGCCATCCAGCCATCTCATTCTCTGTCGTCCCCTTCTCCTCCTGCCCCCAATCCCAATCACAGGGACCCGCATAAGAGGGAAGCAGCAGGCTCAGACACTTCACTGGTGGCTCACACAGTAAAGCATCTGCCCACAATGCGTGAAATCCAGGTTTGATCCCTGGGCTGGGAAGATCCCCTGGAGAAGAAAATGGCAACTCACTCCAGGATTCTTGCCTGGAGAATTCCATGGACAGAAGAGCCTGACGGGCTACGACTCTTTGTGACCCCAGGGACTGTGAAGTGAAGTGACTAACATTTTCATTTTCACTTTCAGCAGGCTCAGAGTTGAGGCCTGAGGNCAGGGACCCGCATAAGAGGGAAGCAGCAGGCTCAGACACTTCACTGGTGGCTCACACAGTAAAGCATCTGCCCACAATGCGTGAAATCCAGGTTTGATCCCTGGGCTGGGAAGATCCCCTGGAGAAGAAAATGGCAACTCACTCCAGGATTCTTGCCTGGAGAATTCCATGGACAGAAGAGCCTGACGGGCTACGACTCTTTGTGACCCCAGGGACTGTGAAGTGAAGTGACTAACATTTTCATTTTCACTTTCAGCAGGCTCAGAGTTGAGGCCTGAGGTGCGAGATGAGGGAGCGACATCTGCATTGGACTTCGATGACACTGAGGCTGCAGAATCATGTAAATTCTGTCCTATAGGCCTCGCTGGACTCAAACTCCAATGTAGTGTTTTTACCATAGGATGAAGTGCTGCTGGGCCCACTGTCCTGATGACTTGGAGGATCAGAAGACACCAGTTCACAAGGGACAGCTTACATCTCAGGCTACTTGATGTGACACGGTCATCAGTCTCTTCTAGGGTCCAACAGGTTACCAGGTACTGATTTTCCAAGGGTGAGTAGCTCTTGGCAACAGAGGTCATGGACTTGCCTACTTAAAAGAAATAATTTTTAATAGATACTTTGATTCATTTGGCAAATTGCTTACTTCTTAAGTGACTTAATAATTTTAAATGGAACTGGCTTTTGGAGAACTGGTTTTTAGCAAAATTGTTCAGGGCTGGCTGGGTTCCAGTACACAAAGATGCCCTGGAGAAGGGATTGAAAACCCATTCCAGTATTCTTCCTGGAGATTCCATGGACAGAGGAGCCTGGCAGGCTACCGTCCATGGGGTTGCAAAGAGTCAGACACGACTGAGCGACTAACACTTGCGCTTTTTTTTTTCCTCTACTGTCTGAGCCACCACATAAAAGATGGCCTAAAGATGGTCTCTGTTCTGGTCTTGGATTTGCTCTCTTCTGGCCTGGCTTTGCTTTCGCTTGATTTTTCTCTAAAATGTGGCAGAGGACCACCACTCCTCTGGTTTGGCTGTCCCAGTTAGAAGAGCCCAGGAAAGTTTCCCAGAAATTCTAGTAGAAGACCCAGTGGGCCACCTGTCTCGTGTGCCCATCCTAGGGTGACTAGCCTTGGCCAGAAGCATGGATACCCTGACTTGGGTATCCTGGTAACCTGGGCAACATGCCCACGGGTGGTAGGGAGAATTATAAAGATGTCCCCCTCCTGATTTTCATTCTTGCTTATTCAACATAATACTAACCTAAGCACTATGTGATATTGATTTCATGTATCAGCTTGGCTGAGCCACCGTGCCCAGATGTTTGGTTAAACATTATTCTGTGTAAAGATGTTTTTGGATGAGATTAACATTTAAACTGATGGACTTTGAGGAAAGCAGGAACTTCCCTGGTGGTCCAGTGATTAAAACTCCCCCTTCCACTGCAGAGAGCACAGGATCAATCCCTGGTTGAGGAACCAAGATCCTGTATGCCACCCAAAAGGGAAGGTGGGAAAAAAATCTGATTACCCTCTGTCATACGGGTGGATCTCATACAACCAGGTGAAGACTTTAATAGAACAAAAGACTGACCTCCCCAGAGCAAGAAGGAATTCCCATCCCAGGTTTCAGACCTACTTAGGTCAGGGGTCTAAGCTCCTCTGCTTGTGCCCATGGACACAGCCCCTTATGACAAGGTGGCAGCTGTTTTTTCTGTTCCAGGAATTTCTCCAGCTCTCCCTCCATTCATCTCTTCATTTGGGGGGCATCTTCGGTTTCCATCCCACTACTCAGGTGACTTCCTATAGCTCAGATGGTAGAGAATCTGCCTGTAATGCAGGAGACCCAGGTTCAATCCCTAGGTCAGGAAGATCCCCTGGAGAAGGAAATGGCAACCTATTCCAGTATTCTTGCCTGGAGAATTCCATGGACAGAGGAGCCTGACAGGCTACAGTCCATGGTGTCAAAGAGTTGGGACATTACTAAGCAACCAACACACACACACACTCAGGTGTTTGGAAAACTGCCCTGAGTCTAGCCAGCCCCCTGGGTCAGATGTGGAGTTGGTTCCATGTAAACCCTCAGCAATCATGGGGCACAATCCCTGGAGCTGGACAGGAGGAAATAACTGCACCAAGACCAGGGCCTTCAGGCCACCAGGCTGAGCTCCCTACCTGGCGCCGGGCAGGTATCATCACAATTAGTCCTTGTCACAGCGCCACCTGGTGGGCAATAGGATCCTCATTTCTTGGAAGGAAAAAATCAAGGCTCAATGAAGGCAAACCCATGTTCAAGTTCAGCTCCCTCTTCCGGTTACAAGTGACAGAAACTAAATTCATCCTGGCTGGAGAAAAGGAAGTGCTTGCTGATCCAAGCAACCTGGAGGTTGAGGGATGAAGCTGGCTTCAGCCATCCTTCTGCCTGGGAGATTTGGTGAGGTCCTCATCTCCCTCTGCCTCTCTGTNGTTACAAGTGACAGAAACTAAATTCATCCTGGCTGGAGAAAAGGAAGTGCTTGCTGATCCAAGCAACCTGGAGGTTGAGGGATGAAGCTGGCTTCAGCCATCCTTCTGCCTGGGAGATTTGGTGAGGTCCTCATCTCCCTCTGCCTCTCTGTCCTTGTATCTCTTCCTGTCTCCCACTCTTTCTCTCTCCTTCCACTCCCCACCCCATTCTCCCTCACTCTATCTCCTATCTCATGAGTGCTTTGCTCTCAACTGACTTTATTCCCTCCCACTTCATATGGATAGAACAGAAAAGTAGCCTGTGACAGAAACAGAAGCCCAGTTTTAAATATTTGAAGCAGCAAAGCACCCAGGTGATAAATGAGCTTTTCCAAACTCCTTAGCAACCAGTGATACACAAATAGAAATATTCTATTGTGATCCTGGAAAGGCTGCCTAAGGGAAGGCAAGCTGACTCAGCTGGAAGAAGCATCTCTTTTGCTCTTCTCCCCTTTCTGCCTTCCTGTTGCCTAAAATATGGGTGTAATGGCTGGAGCTCTGGCAGCTATTTTGGGCCATGGGGTGAGGCTGCATGCCAGTACTTGTCATATGAGCCCTGAACTGACCACCATAAGTCTTTTTTTACATGCAAAAAAAAACCCAAATAATGCATGTTTAAGCCACTTTTATTTGGAATTTTTTCTTATATTCAGCCAAACTTAACCCCATGATATGTGACCACAAGCAGTTCCAGTTCTTTCCAACTCCAAAACTCTAGAGTCAGGACCCCTGCTCTTCTCACTCACAAGGCATCTAGTGAGCTCTGAATGGCACAGAGAGGGTCACACACGACTAGAGGAATGGCCAAACCATATCCCAGGCCCATTCTTGGTGTGCTTATGTTGCTTCTTTGCTTTTGAGGAGAGACAGCTGGAGGGGAATCAGAGGAATGGTGGGCAGAGGGGCATTCCCCAAAAGAAGTGGGTGTGCTGGACCCCTAGGAAGTGACAAGTGTCCACTACAGCCAGTGTACGGTGAACCCTAGTTTGCCTGACTCCCAAGCTGGACACTCCGCCCTACTCTCAGTATTTCAGAATTAACAGAAGAGGCTTCTCTATCTGTCCTCTCGGGTGCAGGAGTTGGCCTGCACTGGGGTTGGCCTGACCTCTCTCAAGAGAGTTCATCTAGAGGCCAGTGTGCAGGGTTGAGAGGACAGAAGTGTAGAGCCCTTCAAGGTCAACCCTGGAAAACACATCTCAGGTTAGCACTGCTAGTTTCTTGCCGGAGATGTGTGACTGTTAGTCAGAATCAAGGTCAAAGCCCGCCTCAGTCACTCCTGCTGTGTGTCCTCCAGGGAGTCCCTTCACTTCTCTGAGCCTCATGCTAACTCCCCAATTTCCATCTCCAGGCCTGTCTTCACTCCCTCCCTCCCAGCCCTATACACACCTAGACTTCCATCTTCTTCCTCTCACCTCATCCACCCACCTTCCTCCAAAAGGCCCACCACAACAGCTCCCAATACACCCAGCCAGAGCCTTAGTTGGGACATGCTGGCACAGCCTCCTTGGTGCCAGGATAGTCTACTGTGGCCTAAGGAACAATTCAACTGTCAGATTTGTCCAAATTACCAAACATGCAAAATAAACAACCGCCACCATCCCAGAGTCCTGCCCCTGAAACCCAGGGACAGATGTGGGCATCACAGATGGGCTGGGGGCTCAACAACAACCACCCCAGTTCCCCTGGTGGGGGATGAGCAGGTGGCCGTGTCCTAAAGTCCCGGTTCTTTGTCCCTTGCTCTGGTTGCCCAGGATAGCGTGCTCTCTCCTAAGGGTGCAGGCAAACTAAATGACCTCCTGGGGAGGCAGGCCCTAGAGACGAAGCCCAGCAAAAAGGCCAGTGCTAATTTTCAAATGATCGTTATTATTATTTCATTTTTACTATTGAAACATTTATTGTCACTTTGATTATTAAAGCACTACATGCTCATAAAAAGAATAAATGAATAAACTATAAATGTAAGTCTCTCGTAATCGGAGTGGGGGTCAGAAACGTCTCTTGTGTCAGAAACAGTCCTTGATTAAGAAACAAAGAAGAAAAAAAGGAAACATACATAGGACTTCCTTGCAGTCCAGTGGCTAAGAGTCCACCCGCCGGCACAGGGGACACAGGTTCGGTCCCCGATCTGGGAGGACTCTACGTGCTATGGGGCAACTAAGGCGTGCACCGCAGCTACTGACCCTGGGCTCTGGATCCTGTGCTTTGCAACAAGAGAAGCCACCGCAGTGAAAAGCCCACACGCTGCAACTAGAAAGAGCCCTGTAGAGCTTCGAAGATGCAGCTCAGCGAAAAATACACAATAAGAATTGTTTTTTAAAGAAAAAGAAACATACACAAGTGTGTTTCCTCACTTTGTCATCTGCAGGTGGCTATTACGGGGCAGCGGTGTTGCTGCACTGAGTCTGTGGCCAGAGACTCACCTGTTCTTGTGCTACAGAGACGGGCTGGGGTTCACCCCTGGGGTGCCCCTGTGTGGAGCTCCCCGCACAGGGCCTGGTGGAGACGAGGGCTCAGTGCATTTATTGGAAACACAGGAGGAAAGAGGGGTAGAAGAAGGAAGCGAGGGACACCTTACCCAGTCCCCTGTGAAAACAGAGGGACATACAAAATCCTGCAGGGACCCAGGGAGAGCATCTCACTCCGCCTGGGGCAGGGTGGGGCGGGGGAGAAGCAGCCAGCAACCCTGAGTCTTAAAGCATGACTAGGAANACAGAGGGACATACAAAATCCTGCAGGGACCCAGGGAGAGCATCTCACTCCGCCTGGGGCAGGGTGGGGCGGGGGAGAAGCAGCCAGCAACCCTGAGTCTTAAAGCATGACTAGGAACTTTCTAGAATTTGTAGACATCCACCAGGCAGAGAAACAAAGAGAAGGCAGGGTAAATGCAAAGTCAGGGAGAGGTGAGAGGACATGAGTCTGGGCCTTCGTGGAGAGCCTGGGACAGCCAAGGAGGGTTTTGGAGAGGAGAGGGGCTGGGAGAGGGTGAGGACATTGGAAAGGACTTCCTGAGCTGAGCTAAAGGGTGTTCTCTGGACTTCGGGGAAGCCACACTGGGCTCTCACTGTGCCTTGGCTGAACCAGATTAGGAGCCAGGGGCCCCGAGTCCCACACTGGAGGGGCAGCAGCCCCAGGATCCCATCCCCTGCCAGGCCCCCAGGCAGCGAGGCCTCCCCTCCCACATCCTCCAGCCTGGTGTTTTTCTCTGCGCTTGATGAAGTTAGAATGAGCCCTCTCTGGGGTGACTCGCAGGCGTTCAAATTGGATTGGCACACAGACATCGAGCAGTTGGTGGCAGGAGCCAGGGGACCCAGAGAGCAGGTTTTCGCTGGAGGGGACGTGAGCTTTATTTCCCTCTTGGTTGCTGACAAGGAAGCAGCTGTCCTTCCCTGATTATTTGAGTCACAGCCGCTAATGCCCAGCCTCCCCGGCGCCCGTCCGCCTGCCGGGGCCAGGTGAGGAGCCCCACACCCCGGCCTGCTCTGCCGTGAGCCACGAGCTCCATCTACTGCTGCCTGCACACAAGACCAAGAAACAGCCCTCTGCCTTGGGTGCAGGGCCTTCCATGCCAAGCTGGGGTCACAGCCCGGAGGAGAGAGAGCCAGAGCAGCCTTGAAGAACACTCGAGACAAAAAAAGAGAAAACATGTATAACCAGTTCCCCTCTTCTAACACACTAGCCACACTGGCTCCTTTCCTATTGTTTTACCTCTAGCTTTCAGTTTGTTGAGACTAAACCTGAATATGACTTTCCTGTTAACTAAGCACTTCCAAATCCGTCATGTCATTCCATCCTCGAAAAAGCCCAACAGGTGGGTGTCATTAGCTGGGGAAACTGAGGCCCATAGGGGAAGAGGCTTGCCTGAAGTCACACAGTAACATAGTGGGAGGAATAGGATTGGAACCCCAGTCTGTCCAACTTCAAATCTTTTACATTATCCCCTATATTTTCGAGTCTTTGCCCATTTATCAGTTAGAACACTCTCAGCAGCAGCAGCTAACAGTAACAATGCTTTCAATAAAATGGGGGTTTATTTTCCTTGTATACCAAAGACTGGCCGCAGGTGTGTTCCAGGTTAGGAGGCAGCACAGTGATGAGATGGACCCAGGCTCTTTCAATCTTGATGCTCCATCATCCTCAATAGGTTGCCTTTTAACAAGCTTGCTGCCTCATGGTCCACAAGAAGGCTGTTGCAGCGCCAGGCATCTTTTCTAAATTCAACGCAGAATGAGGACAGAAGGAAGGGATGGTGAAAGCTGTGACAATTCCATTTATCAGTAAAGAAAGATACCTCCCCTGAATTTGTCCAGGAGACTTTGGTTTATAGCTTATTGGTAACATGGCTACTCACAGCTCAAGGAAAGCTGAGAAAGTAAATATTCTGAGAATAAAGAAGGACAGTGGGAAAAAGTGCTGTGCTGGTCACCAATAGTATCTGTCATAGTCTACACAGAGTTGTGTTTAGTTACATCACATTTATTTTTTGCCTCCTGCTTTGTTTCTTTTACCATTAGGTCATTTGCAGATTCTTTATCACTATGTTGTTTTTGTAATTTTTCTCTCTGTCTCTCTCTCTCTTTTCTTTTTACATTTTGGCTGTGCCACATGGCATGCAGAATCTTTGTTCCCCAACCATGGATATTACCGATGCCCCCTGCAGTGGAAGGGTGGAGTCTTAACCACTGAACCACCAAGAAAGTCCCATAATTCTCATTGTTAATGGTTTAATAGTATTTTTCAAGGGGATAAGCCATAATGTATTTGTTGGGCATAGGAAGCTTCCAATGTTTTCAATATTATATATAATGCTGTGATGAACATTTTCATGTTCATTTAGTTGGGTGCCTCCCAAACATAAGTCCCACACAGTCAGTTCAGTTCAGTTCAGTCACTCAGTCGTGTCTGACTCTTTGTGACCCCATCCATTGCTGCACGCCAGGCCTCCCTGTTCATCACCATCTCTCGGAGTTCACTCAGACTTATGTCCATCGAATCCATGATGCCATCCAGCCATCTCATCCTTGGTCGTCCCTTTCTCCTCCTGCCCCCAATCTCTCCCAGCATCAGAATCTTTTCCNCTGTTCAAAATGCTATTGAAAACCTACTATCTGCAGAGCATTTTTTCAGAATACAGTGAGAGATAAAACTGTAATATGTTGCAAGCCATGAGGCAGATTTGGAGCCAGGTCTATAAGGAATAGTGAGTGTGTCAAGAGTCTGACCTCAGATGTCTGGCAGACTGGAATTCCTCCACTGGCCTTATTACCAGTTAGTTGTAGGACTTTGGGTGGTTCATTTATTTAAACTCCATAGTTGGAGCTTTCTTAGTAAAACTGATTCTATAATGATGTCCTGCTCAGTCGATAAGTCACTCATGTCTGATTTCTGACTCTTCACGACCCTGTTGACTATACCTTGAGAGGCTCCTCTGTCCATGGGACTTCCCAGGCAAGAATACTGGAGTGGGTTGCACTTCCTTATCCAGGGGATCTTCCTGACCCTAGAATTGAATCCTCATCTCCTGCATTGTAAAGCCCAATATGATGAGTGTTGTTCTAACAATGTAGTTGAAAGGATCAAATCATATAATTAATTAATACATTGTGTCGTGCAATAGTCTTACTTGTTAATATAATTTAATATTTATTGAATAGTTCTTATGATTAGCATAATAGTATGGAATCATATTGAAGATATTATCTTACATGTCTTTTTCTTTTTCCTTCCTCTTTGTAATTAACCTGAGTTAAACTCAGTGTGAATAGATGTAGATCCAAAATTAAATTTTGAGAAATACTCTTTTTTGGCCTTATTCATTACTGAATGTTACAATTCCTGGTCCCAATTAATATCTCCACCTGACCAGAAAATTGTTTCATCTGTTAAGGGAGATGATGATTTTGTTTCTAAATTTTGTCAAGGACCTATTGCTTTTATCATTCAAAGGTGCACATCATTCTTTACATTTTAGTAGAAAAATACTATGACATGAAATGAAAAGATTAAGAAAATAGTTTTTCAAACAGTTCCACATAACCGTGTAAAACACTGTTTTTTGCAACTTAAAATGTTTTTCATTTTGGCTTTATGTCAAAGATAAAACAGTTGCTCTTGAGCCACTGAAAAGAACAATTTCAGTGGACAAATAAAAGTAACTCTTGTATCATTCCTCTGTTGAACACTAATAAATTCTGTAAAATGCAAAAGAAAGTTTTCTTGGATTACGATAAGCTGAGAGCACTGATATGAAGTGGTTCACTTCACTGCACCAAAATTGTTTAATTCCCCTTTGCCCAAATACGTGTCCAACACTGATTAGATCATTAAGTACCATGACCTAGTCTGTGACTAAGAAACTATTGAGATGGAGATGACAATGAGAAAACAGATAAGAAAGGGGTGCCAAATAATGATTTCTGAGTGGGGGACTCTCTGAAACTTTAAATAAGATATAATTGTGGTGTGATTTCCCCAGGAGAAACTTCTCTGAATAGAGTATCAAAATACATTTCAAACATCAAGGAATCAGATATTTGACTTAAAAAA
>SJYV01014563.1:0-14784 GCA_006410875.1 Neotragus pygmaeus
AGTAAATTCTCTGCAGAATGTCAACGATTTTGTGTACTTTTAATTCCTTGCTGTCTTGAATTTCTGAGCCTCATAAAATAAAAATTACTTATTAGGATAAAAGCAATTAAAATCAGACCCACAGGTTATATTTCATAAGTTTATGGTGGGCTAGCCTCAGGAAAGTATAACCAGAAAGACACTGAAGGGGGAACAGTTGCAGCTGCGTTTGCAAGCCTTGCTTTGCAAAACCCACTTTGAAGTATTAATACCATATACAGATTCTGTAAGGTAAGGCATAACCAGTTCTAACCACCAAGAGGACTGTCCCAAAAGTTTTTACAGAGAAAATGTATAGCTGCCAAAAACGATGAAAATCAAAGGATGAAAAAGGATGAAAATCAAACGGAAAGTTTTAGTTATTAGTTATTAGGCCTTACATCTTAATGAAAACTCATACTAAAAAAAGTTAAGTCATCTCATGTTTTAAATTTTTTATTATATTGCATAATATAATTTATGAAGTTTTTATTATATTGTACATTATTTAAAATGTACATTTCTTTCCCAATCCCCCCAAAATAGGATTGCAGTTTAATTTTTTTCTATTTTGGATATTTTACTGCTATCTACATTAATAAACCTTTAAAATTTGTACCTTTTCCTTGATTTAATAAATAATGAATGTATCAGTCAGGATTCATTTATGAAGACAAGCCATTTTAACAGAGTAAATTTAATGTAAGGAATTGGTTACAGACAACTGAAAGTAAAAGGAACTGATGTAACATATAGAAACTTAAAAAAGCAGCTCCTATTATGAAACCTGGAGGGACAAAAAGAAAGGACAAGGTTATTAGATCTGATCCGCGGGTGTTGGTGTCCCGGGAGCTTCAGAAGAGAGATCAACACAGCTGGGCCTCAGAAGTCTAAGAGAAGGCTGCTGCAGGGCGGCTGGGAGCTGTACCAGTGCCTCTGAGGAGGCAATGAGCCGTTCTGGGCCCACGAGAGACAGACTGCTGTCGTCAGGATGCAATACCACTTCTGTCAGGACACTGGCAGGAACAGGAAGCAGAATCAAAAGCAGCAAGTCCCCTTTTCTACCTCCAGTTCTGCCTTCTGCCTCTTGGGCCCCAATTTTACAGGGAATCAGGCGGCAAACTTCTGTTTGCCAAGTTCCAGCATGCGTGCACACACACACCACCACCCCCTTCCAGCACGCATGCACACACACACCACACCCCCCACTTCCAGCACGTGTGCACACACACACCACCACCCACCCCTTCCAGCACATGTGCACACACACACCACACACCCCCACTTCCAGCATGTGTGTACACACACACCACAACCCCCCACTTCCAGCATGCATGCACACACATACACACACACACACACACACCCACATTTTAAATAAATACTTGAGGTGCTCTAATCTTTTCTGAGGCCCACCACTTTCGATAAAAGGAAAGTTTTCCTTCACATAAGGGAAACCGGACAGTATTCCTAAGAAATGACATTCCACATCACATGACTGACCAACCTTTTATACCAATGACCAGATTAAAAACTGTTTAAGAGATTCAAGACTCAAGCTCTATCCCTAAGAGTCTGAAGCAGAAACTGTGGGGAAAGGGGAAAGTTCCCTCTACCTTTTGGAGATCTTTTGGTGGGTCTAATAATCGAATTGACACAAGAAAGATTAACAGGAAAAAAACTGAATTTGTACATAGAGGGGTCTAATAGAAATAGGGCCTAAAGAAATGACCAAAGCAGGCAGCTTTAATAGTTTTTAAGCAAATAAACAATAAATTTGTGAAGAATTGACAGAAAAAAAAAGAAACGTTGGGTTTGGGCACTAATTAGTGAAGAATCAAGCAGTTTGTTTAGTCTGTTTACATAGCCTCCTCTGCCCTGAATTCCCCACCTCTGGGTGTTTTTCCACCTCCTGCTTCCAAGGAGACAGAGTAGGGTCCAGGTGTTCTTGCACTGGCTATTTCCTAGCCCACTTTAATTCAAAATAATCAGTATGCCTACTTGACATCTTTTGGGCCAGTCTGCTGTGAGCCTCAACAGAGCTCAATGGATTTTCAAACTCTGTTCATGCATGCTTACAATATCTCCAGATTTTTTTGATCCATCTATAAATCTTAAATATCTTAAATTTCACCAGTGGCCTTACATACCTAATCTTCATTAAGTTAGTGAACATGCAACAATTTTCAATAGAAAGTTTAAAAGAAAAGAAAACCAATTTCTGACTTCAATATGCTAATTAGAAAAGCATGACTTGGTGGTGATGGGTGTAACAGAAGAGCTTGTAGTTGCTTCTGGGAAGTACAGGCTTTTCTGATACAACACTGGCTAACCTGCATTTTAGCTCAACCTAAGTAATACATAGAAATACGCTATATGCTCAGCTGCTAAGTCATCTCTGACTCTTTGTGACCTCACAGGACTGTAACCCAACAGGCTCAGACTCCGTCCATGTGATTTCCTAGGCAAGAATACTAGAGTGAGTTGCCATTTCCTTCTCCACACACACCACCATATAAATACTAAAGAATTTTCAAAGTAAACTGTAAATGAAGGAGGAAACAGAACAGGCTCTATCTTGAAAGCAGGACTCTATCTTGGGCTGGACTGTGGACTTTTAGAGCTCCAGTATCTATGGAAACGACATACCAACTGCAAAACCAGGCCCCTGGAAGGAAGAGCCCCAGGGCGCTCTATTGCTAAAAGAATAATTATCTGTGTACCTGAATAGAATCATACATTCTATTATGCTTACCGGGATATGACCACAGGCCTATTGATAATTGTCCACTGTTACAACAAAGGTCCATCTAGTCAAGGCTATGGTTTTTCCCGTGGTCATGTATGGATGTGAGAGTTGGACTATAAAGAAAGCTGAGCACTGAAGAATTGATGCTTTTGAACTTTGGTGTTGGAGAAGACTCTTGAGAGTCCCTTGGACTGCAAGGAGATCCAACCAGTCCATTCTGAAGGAGATCAGGCCTGAGATTTCTTTGGAAGGAATGATGCTAAAGCTGAAACTCCAGTACTTNAAAGAATTGATGCTTTTGAACTGTGGTGTTGGAGAAGACTCTTGAGAGTCCCTTGGACTGCAAGGAGATCCAACCAGTCCATTCTGAAGGAGATCAGGCCTGAGATTTCTTTGGAAGGAATGATGCTAAAGCTGAAACTCCAGTACTTTGGCCACCTCATGCGAAGACTTGACTCATTGGAAAAGACTCTGATGCTGGGAGGGATTGGGGACAGGAGGAGAAGGGGACGACGGAGGATGAGATGGTTGGATGGCATCACTGACTTGATGGACATGAGTCTGAATGAACTCCAGGAGTTGGTATGGACAGGGAGGCCTGGCGTGCTGCAATTCATGGGGTCGCAAAGAGTCGGACACGACTGAACAACTGAACTGAACTGAACTACCTAGGCTTAAGGCATATGATCATGGTTAACTTTGATTGTATCTTTCTTTTTCCCTTGTTCAGACTAGTTTCAGGGAACCTTATACACTTAAGGTACATAAGGTTTTCACAAAACTGGTTGGGGTCCTTGGCTAAGAGGAGACTCTGCCTTGGGCCCGCTGGTATAAAACTGCACTCCACTATCTGCATTGTCCTTCTGAGTGAGTTTGTTTCCCGGAATGCGTGGCTACAACATAGACACTGTAACACTTGGATTCATATATCACTGTTTATACCAAACTATCCCCCAGACAGAGAATTTTAAAATGTAGGATAAGGCAAATGAGGGTACAAAGAGAAAATCTGAGACATTTGGAATTCTCCCTCTCTTTCTCTTTCAGCAATCAAACAAAACCCAGAAGCAATTAAGATAGATTTTCAAATCCCTAAAAATAAAACATTCTGCTTAAACAAGTTCCAGTGATAAATAAAAATAAGAAAAGAATATATGCAAAAAAAGAATACAAGAATTAACACAAATAATAAACTTGTGTAAGTCAACCATACAATAGAAAAATGAAAAGAAAAATCACAGGAAGTAAAATTTCAACAACATATGAAAAGATGCTGAACCTTATAATAAAAGAAACATAAACTAGTACTAAGTGATATTTCAGTATTCAATTAGGTTAAAAATTCGAATGGGGGTTATAAGAAAATCAAAGTATCCATACATTGCCAGTGGGATTACAGCTGGAAAATTGGAAATGTCTATCAATATGTTAGATATACACACCTTACTGTTTCAGCCAGTACATATTTGGGATTTTTTTCTACAAATACTTACTACTTATATACAAATAATTATGTACTAGTATATATATTACTACATTGTAATAATAAAATGAAAACCACTTCAACGTTTTTACGCACAACATAGGGATTTCTGTACATTACAAATGATCACTATGATATCTAGCTACCATCTGCCACCATACAAAGATATTACAATATAACTGAAGGAGTCTTTTGGGTCTAGAAAAGAAAACAACAGTTTCAAAGGCCCTTGCTGAATTATCTAAATTCGGAGGAAACAAAGAGAACTTTAGGTCCCGCCCTGATGCTCCAAGCCGGTTGCATCTCTCTGGGACTCATCGCCCCCTGTCCAGAAACCTTCCACCCCTACACCTGCCCAGAAGACTCATCACCCCCTGCCAACTACAAACGGCATCTCAACTAAAGTATACCCAAAACATCCTGCCTGATTAACGATTCCCTTATCACTTCCACAAGCCTCCCCACAAATATGGAGCCTCCCTGCTCCCTCTCTGCACTCAGCCTGGTCGTTAGGCCGCCTGTCACCCCTTCTTGCCTGGATAAAGATAACCTACTTCTGTTGAGGTCGTCTTTCCTCTTTCTGCCTCAGCCGGAACTATACCTCACAATAACTGACCTCATTTCCCGTGCTCTGGGTCTCACCCTCTGACTCGCTGTTTTTAAAGCGAAAGTCTGTGCCTGTTAATTTCCCGCATCTGTTTCATTCACCCCTCAATCCCCCTTCCCCTCTGATGACCACGTGGTCTCTGTATCTATGGGTCTGTTATGTTTGTTTGTTTTGTTTCTTAGATTCCACACATGAGTGAAAACATACAGCATTTGTCTTTCTCTGTCTTACTTCAATTAACATAATACCATCTAAGTCCATGTTGTCACAAATGACAAGATTTCACTCTCTCTCTTTTTAAACTGATATTCCATTGTTTGTGTGTGTGTAGTGTCTATATACATAGATACACACACACACCACACATATATATATGTATATAATATATACACACCACATATATATACACACAGCACATATATACATACACATACCACATATATATATGCACACACATATGCACACACACATACACACACATTTATATACACACACACACATATACACACACTACATACATACATATATACACACACCACATATATACATATATACACATACCACATATATACACACACATATACACATATATAACACACCACATATATACATATATACACATACATATATATACATATACATACCCATTCATCTGTTGATGGACACAGATTGCTTCTGCATCTCAGCTACTTTAAATGATGCTGCAGTGAACATAGTGGTGGGTGCATGTATCTTTTCATATAATTGTTTTTGTTGTTTTCTTTGGAAAAATACACAGAAATGGAATTGTTGGATCATACGGTAGGCCTACCTTTAATTTTTTAAGGAACCTTCATACTGTTTCCATTCCCACCAACAGTTCCCTTTTCTCCACACCCTCCCCAATCCATGTTATTTGTTGTGTTTCTGATAATAGCCATTCTGACAAGTGTGAGGAGATAGCTCCTTGTGCTTTTTCTTTGTTTCCCTGATGACTAGTGATGTTGAGCACGTTTTCATGTGTCTTTTGGCCCACATGTATGCCTTTAGAAAAAATGTCTATTAAGGTCCTCTACTATACTGTTTTAATGCAAAAGTGAAAAACACGGAAACTTTCATCAATAGGGCATATGCTAAATGCTGCTGTACCAGTTACAGCTGTAAAATAATGTAAGTATTTCTAAATATTCACTCTTCTCTGTACATTATTAAGTAAAATGGAAGACTCAAAAATATGTACAATATTCAACCATTTGAGAAAAACTTAAAATTTAGTTTCTGCATACATATACTGGCAAAGAATACGACATATTTGGAATGACTCACAATATACTGGTTTTGCCCTAGTGCTTGCCTTTGGCGAGAGGAACAAGAGGTCAGTGACAGGCACAGACTTGCTTTTTTTTTACTATATTAAGAAATACCCTTTGAAAGGAGGGAGAAAAAGAGAGAAGGGAAGAAAAGACGAATGGGAGGGTGTTGGTTTTAGATTTTTAACAAGAGTCAACACTAAGATTCTTTAAAAATTTTGTGACAGCTGGAATCGTCACTCTTCCAGCACTGCTCACAGCATCACTTTTGTATTGAGTAGTAAAAAATGAGAATATGGTCAGCTCTTTTATTTTTAAAGTCAAATGGGACTGTTCTCTGTGAGTCAATACATGTAATCACAAATGTGTACAATCATAAACATGAATGGTCCATTTATGATCATCTGGTTCTCTTGCTTCTTGTGTTGAATGAAGACCAATCTACAGTCCGTTGCAATGAACAGACATAGGACTTCTATATGCAAAGTGCAACAATCCATTGATTTCGCGTAAAGGAAAAGTTAATAATTTCATGAACAACATTTTATGAGTAGAAAGTAGTTCCTGGAATGGGATGTTTACACTAATTTTCAGGAAAAACAGGTCGTGAGAGTGTTGGGAATTTAGGACAGTGTGCCACATACCATCATGAAATGACATTTGCTTTCCTTGACATAAAACAACATCAATTTTCTCTGTTGCCATGTTCTGGCTTTTTTCTGAATAAGATTTTAATCTTGTTTCAAATCTAAGCAAGTTGCTTAAAATGAAGATAACTGGGTTAAAACAGATAATGAGAACTGAAAAGAAAAACTTGCAACTCCCATCAGATCCAAACAATTCTATTAGCACAGAACATAGTCAGATGGAAGATTCTCTATGGAGAGTTCTTTTTTAAAAAGTTCCTTCTCTCATTGTGCCTATATTTTGAAATGTACAAATTAATTAAAATAATAAAGATCTATTGAAAACTTGTGACGGCTTACCATGGGCTGGAGCTCTGATTATATAAAAATAAGTAAGTCATAGGTATTCTCTCAGGGGATGTTCAAAGTAGTCATGCAATAGATGAGTAAAATGATAATACTCTGGGAAGTTTCTAGCTGAAAAAGTTTCAAAATATATGCATTTATCTTCACTCCCCATTGACGCCCTAATACAATGACAGTAAGGGATAAAGGAAATTTAGTTAAGAGACTTTAATGGCATAAACCTACATAGGGAAGTATAACAGAAGAAGAAATTATGGCAATAAAATTGATAAAGATGAAACACAGATAGATGAGTAATGAATAACTCTGAAAACCATAAATTAAAGATTACTCCAAAAGTTACCATGTTGTTGAACAGTTTCAGAGCTCCCTGTTCCCTCTCTGTCAAGGCTGCAATGTTGGAAGCTGACAAGACACAGGCAGCTCATATTCCCTATTAGAGATACTTCTTTTGACATTTAACTTAATTTTCTCAATTGAGAACTATTTTTCATTAAAATCTATTAATGTCTGCATATACCTTTTCTGGTTGGGTAGGTACATATTTAGGAGTGAAGACGAGCGTAATAATTGACAGCAAGAGACGTTTAGGGTCTTCATTCCTAAGTTGTAATATCTTTGCCTCCTACCAGAATCAGGGCATGTATTTCACAAACTGTATTTTATATGCATCTTGAAAAATTCTAAAGATTCAACAGTATCTCATCTGCCCACATCTCTCAGAACTAATGGTGGAAACAGGTCAAAATAGGATTGTGAAAAATGAACTCATCACGACTGTATAGAAACCAGACTTACTGCCCATGGCTTGTGTGAGCATGAAATTATCTCTCAAAAAAAAAAAAAAAAGTTCATGAAGAGGCCCATGGAGCTCTGTTTATATAAAATGATGAACCTGGTTGGAATTAGCCCATGCCATGAACAGATGCACAGGAAATGGAAATAGAAGAAAAAGTTCCTACATTTTGACTGTTCCTTGTCTGTAGTTTGCACCTGTAAATAAGTAATAATAAATCTGGTTTAAACAAGCTGCAGCCAATCAATCAATCACACATCTGGTTTGGTACCCCACTCTGAAAATCAGCCAGTCACTAAACTCCACACTAAACATCATCCAATTCTTAAAAAAAATCACTTCTGAAAATAAGCTAACCCCTACCCTTCATGTTGTCCCAAATTCTTTAAAGTTCCCTTTTTGTTTTGTTCAGAAAGACAATGGCCTAAAAACATATCTCTATCTTCTTCAGTAAGTAATAAATTTAACCTAGTTTCAGATATATTAGTGATTTTTGCTGTTGAAAGATCAGAGTAGAAAGTTCAAAAATAGAGCAAAATTCACACTTAGACTTAATATGTCATGAAAGTTGTATACCAAAAGGCCCAAATTGGACTTTTTAATATGTGATGTTTGAATAATTAGAACCCTATAGGAAAAAATAAAACTAGATCTATCCCATTAACTAAACATGAGTAAATTCTAAATGAGTCAAATATATAAATATAAAACATGAAAAGCACAAGAAAGAATTCCTTTATAACCTTGGACTTGGAAAGGCCTTTCTAAGACAACATTTAGAAGCCATAAAACAGCAACTAAGTTAAAAGGAAACAATCTCCTTACTGGCAGATACATACCATAACTAAAACTTAAGCAAATGACACACTGAGAATAATAAATATTTGCAACTCATAGCACAAGATCCAATCCCCCTGATTATAAACATTTATCAAATATAAATTTAAAAATTAAATAAATTTATAGAAAAATAGGTAAAAGGCAACAACAGAGTTCACAAAAATAAACAACCATATACATAAGAAATTGTTAAACTGACTCATAAATGAAAAAATATACATGAAACTGCGCTAAACTATCACTTTATTATGCTGTCAAAAATCCAAATTTTCAAACACATGTAAAACTGTGTTGTAAAAAACACTTGTGGCAAAGCTAGAGGCAAAGCATTCTATTTCTCAGGAGGAAGAAATTGTACAATCTGTCTTGAAAGAAATTTGATGATATCTGTCAAAATTACAAATGCATTTACCCTTTGACCTACTAGTTACACTTCTGGGAACTTATTCTGCAACTAAACCAATACGTATACCAAATAAAGTATCTATAAGGTTCTTCATTGGAACACCGTTATAATAACAAAAGATGTGAAACAACCCAAGTATTCATCAAGAGGTGACTGGTTAAATAAACTATGACACATTCATATAAAGAAATACTACTTAATATTATATCAGTGTTCAGGTGAAAAGATCTCAAGGCTATATTATTAGATTTTTTTTTAAGCAAAACTAAGGGTATTCTACATGTTGTGCTGAAGTTTACATTAAAACGGAGGGAGTAAAGTTACATTTACAGATTTGCTTTTGTTTACTTTATAGATAGCTCTTGAAAGATTACACAGGAAACTAGGAGAGGGGAAGAAGGAACATGAGTGTTGGCTGAGAAGACAGCAATCATTTTCGACATATACTTTTGTATCATTTTGATATTGAACTATGATAATATTCAAAAATTATTCAGTGTTTTAAAAAGTTCAGAAAATTATGGGCCTGTGCCTAGTTTTACTATGCCTCTTTTTATTGGTTCTTTACACTACAACAAAACTAAACAAATCATTCTCTGAGCTGTCAAAAAAAAAAGTGTAAAATGCTTACATTTCAAAAGTTAGATGACATACATCTCAGAACACTGACTGAAAAGCCCCTATGATGTTAAGGCTTCACAGCTGAGAAAATACTTGGAAGAGTTGGAGGCTCTTGCTGTAGAAACCTCATATGATTGATTCTTTTCCTTTTCACATCAGTGAGACAGTACAGAGATATCTGTCTTCTTTTAGCAGCTGACATACTTGGATTAATGCTCTATTTCAACAGTGGCACTGTGTTCCTACATCAAGCACATATTCCTTTGTCCATGCTAAAATTGTAAACGTTGTAGATCCTAAAGCCACTTTGATTCTGGGAAAAGTTACAGTTTTAGAAAAAGAAAATATGACACTCAAAGGAACCCCTTTTATTTGCAGAAGCCATGCACAGCCATGATTGCCTTGAGATGGACTGGGCTTCTGCTACATAAATTATCTGCCCCCACCGTGTCCTATTCCCTAAATGAAAGCACTGCTGCATTTGGAATTAAAGCACATCAACAGGGAGGATGTAATGATCCCTACATGCATGGGTGGAAGCCCTTCGAGATAAATAAAGAATCTTAAGAACACGACTGCTTCCCCAAACCTCCCCATAGCTGCGACTGTGGCCATCAGGTTGCTAAAAAGTTGCACAAGAATTTCCAGGAAGAGTTTACACTCTTAACAGCACAGATTGCTGTGCCTACATACCTGAAAAGTCCGAATCTATCCCTGATTTACTGCTGCTGCTGCTGCTACTGCTGCTAAGTCAATTCAGTCGTGTCCGATTCTGTGCGACCCCATAGACGGCAGCCTGCCAGGCTCCCCATCCCGGGGATTCTCCAGGCAAGAACACTAGAGTGGGTTGCCATTTTCCTTCTCCAAAGTGAAAAGTGAAAGTGAAGTCGCTCAGTCGTGTCCGACTCTTAGCGACCCCATGGACTGCAGCCCACCAGGCTCCTCCGTCCATGGGATTTTCCAGGCAAGAGTACTGGAGTGGGGTGCCATTGCCTTCTCCGTGATTTACTGAGTTATACACAAAAGAAAATAAAAATATTGGACCTATTTACATGGACTGATAATCTTTCAAGAAATTAAAGAATAAAAGTTATATATTTACTAATTTGGAGAAGAGTGATTTATTTAGTTAGGATGAAAATACATATAAAAGTATAAAGTTGTAACCTTAAATAAGTGTGAAAGTGAAGTCGTTCAGTTGTGTCCGACTCTTTGCGACCCCATGGAAGGTAACCCACCAGGCTCTGAAGTCCGTGGAATTTTCCAGGCAGATACTGGAGTGGGTTGCCATTTCTTTCTCCAGGGGATCTTCCCAACCCAGGGATTGAACCCGGGTCTCCTGCATTGCAAACAGACCCTTTACTGTCTAAGCCACTGGGGAACCTCACATGAGCCTTTTCCCCTGAGGCATGTAGCACGTATTTTGTATGGTATTTAGGAGAAGTCTCAGAAATGAAGTCTGAAGGATAAGAAGTAAGGAGTCTTACGCTGGAAAGCATTTCCAGTGTGCCACGCAGAGGGAAATCCAGTGACTTCAGAAGTCTTGTTGAGGGGATGGGGTTGGAAATTCAAAGGCCAAGGCAGCTGGAATTTGGACTGGGGGGAGACAGAAAGGAGCTTCATAGAGAGAGCCCTCAAGAGCTACCAAGGGGTTCCCCTGAGTCTCTGGATGAGTACTGATCAATGCGTGCATGTGAAGAAACTACCTAAGTCTGAAGAAAAGGGCTTGAATTTCTACCAATCTGGATGAAAAGATTTCTTAATACATGGATCAGTGGATAGAGTCATCAGAAGTTTATCACTTTAATAGTGAAGCTACATTAGCCCTAGACTAATCTTGCTCTGGACTCAGCTTAACCAAGCTTTAAAGCAAGCCTCAAAACAAGCCAACCATTTCCAAATAAACTAACTGGCCCAGATTAAAGTTCAAACATAGTTAAAGATATAATTTTTAAAAACTTCATCAACCAATAATGTAAAATTAAAATATCTGGTATCCAATCTAAAATTGACAGACATGAAAAGAGGGAAGAAAATAATGTCCCAGAAAAAGGAGTGAGCTTAGTAATAAAAACAGGCACATAGACGAAAACGATGATAAAATTAGGAGAAAATTACATTAAAACAGCTACTACAGATAATACACGCTTGAAAGACATAAGGAAACACAAACATCACAGGGAGAGAAGGGAAAGATATTTTTTAAAGAAATAAAATAAATAATATAAAAATTAAATAAAAAATAAAAGTTTTATTGAAAAATTTTATTGAAAAACAAAATACTTGAAATAATTTCACTGGATAGGATTAATAGCAGAGTAGACACAGAAGAATGAACATACTGCTAAAATGCATCAATTTACCAAAGGCCATAATCCTGAATATATGTACCTAATACAAGAAGCAAAAAACAGATGAAGGTGGAAAAAGACATAGACAAACCCACAATAGAGACTTTAACACCGTTTTTTCAATAGTTTATGAACACGAAGAACACATCAGTACACATATATTTGAAACACACTGTCAAGCAACATCAGCTAATTGAAACAATGAAATACCTAAAACCAAGAGTGGAACAGGGTTTTCCTGGTGACTCAGTATGAAAGAACTCACCTGCCAACCTGGGAGGGCCTTCTTGCTCCGGGAAGATTCCACGTGCTGCGGAGCAACTGAGCCTGAGTGTCCAGAGAAGCCACCGCAAGGAGAAACACGGGACCCACACGGAGAGACGAGCCTCCGCTTGCCGCAGCTGAAGAGAAGCCGCGCAGCAGCAAAGACCCGGCAGAGCGAAACAAACACACACAACACTTAAAACTGGTCACTTAAAGAATACTCTAGAAGTAGAACAAGACAAACGGGAAGGACATAGTCAAATTTAAAAGCTTTCACACAGCAAAGGAACTCATCCGCAAACCAAAACGGTAACCTGAACGGGAGAAAACATTTGCAATGTCCAATATGGGGCTAAATCCAAAATATAAAAAGAACTCAGCAAATCAATATCAAAAAAACAACTCCATTAAAAATGAGCAGAGGACCTGAAGGCATTTTTCCAGAGAAGACAAACAGATGGCCAACAGACTCATGAAAGCATGTTCTAATCAGTAATTATCAGGGAAATGCCAATCAACAACAATGTTATCACCTCATAGCTGTGAGAATGGAGAAAAGGGAACCTTAGCTCACTGTTGGTAGAAATGTAAATTAATACAGCCACTGCGGACAACAGTATGATTCCTCAAAAAATTAAAATAAACTACCATTCATTTCAGTTCAGTCAGTAGCTCAGTTCTTTCCAACTCTTTGTGACCCCATGGGCTGCAGCTCACCAGGCCTCCCTGTCCATCACCAACTCCCAGAGTATACCCAAACTCATGTCCATTGAGTTGGTGATGCCATCCAACCATCTCATCCTCTGTCGTCCGCTTCTGCTCCTGCCCTCAATCTTTCCCAGCATCAGGGGCTTTTTAAATGAGTCAGCTCTTCACAGCAGGTGGCCAAAATATTGGAGTTTCAGCTTCAACATCAGTCCTTCCAATGAACACCCAGGACTGATCTCCTTTAGAATGGACTGGTTGGCTGTTCTTGCAGTCCAAGGGACTCTCAAGAGTCTCCTCCAACACCACAGTTCAGAAGCATCAATTCTTCAGCACTCAGCTGGCTTTATAGTCCAACTCTCACACCCATACCTGATTACTGCATAGCCTTGACTAGACGACCTTTGTCAGTAAAGCAATGTCTCTGCTTTTAATATGCTATCTAGGTTGGTCATAACTTTCCTTCTAAGGAAAGTCACCATCTGCAGTCATTTTGGAGCCCAAACAAATAAAGCCTGTCATTTTTTGCACTGTTTCTCCATCTATTTGTCATGAAGCAATGGGACCAGATGCCATGATCTTAGTTTTCTGAATGTTGAGCTTTAAGCCACCTTTTTCACTCTCCTCTTTCACTTTCTTCAAGAGGCTCTGTAGTTCCTCTTTCCTTTCTGCCATGAGGGTGGTTTCATCTGCTTATCTGAGGTTATTGGTATTTTTCCTGGCAATCTTGATTCCAGCTTGTGCTTCATCCAGTCGAGCATTTCTCATGATGTTCAGTTCAGTTCAGTTGCTCCGTTGTGTCTGACTCTTTGTGACTCCATGGACTGCAGCACGCCAGGCCTCCCTGTCCATCACCAAATGCCGCAGTCCACCCAAGCCCTTGTCCATTGAGTCAGTGATGCCACCCAACCATCTCATCCTCTGTCATCCCCTTCTCCTCCTGCCCCCAATCTTTCCCAGAACCAGCGTCTTTTCAACAGAGTCAGTTCTTCACATGAGGTGGCCAAAATATTGGAATTTGAGCTTCAACATCAGTCCTTCCAGTGAATATTCAACTGGTTGGATCTCTTTGCTGTCCAAGGGACCCTCAAGTCTTCTCCAGCACCACAGTTCAAAAGCATCAATTCTTTGGTGCTCAGCTTTCTTTATACTCCAACTCTCACATCCATATATAACCACTGGAAAAACCATAGCCCTGACTAGACAGACCTTTGCTGACAAAGTAATGTCTCTGCTTTTTAATATGCTGTCTAGGTTGATCATAACTTTCTTTCCAAGGAGTAAGCATCTTTTAATTTCATGGCTGCAGTCACCATCTGCAGTGATTTGGGAGCCCCCCAAAATAAAGTCTGACACTGTTTCCACTGTTTCCCCATCTATTTCCCATGAAGTGATGGGATCGGATGCCATGATGTTCGTTTTCTGAATGTTGAGCTTTAAGCCAACTTTTTCACTCTCTTCTTTCACTATCATCAAGAGGCTCTTTAGTTCTTCACTTTCTGCCATAAGGGTGGTGTCATCTGCATATCTGGTCATTGATATTTCTCCTGGCAATCTTGATTCCAGCTTGTACTTCTTCCAGCCCAGTGTTTCTCATGATGTATTCTGCATATAAGTTAAATAAGCAGGGTGGCAATACACAGCCTTGACTTACTCCTTTCCC
>SJYV01014565.1:0-12000 GCA_006410875.1 Neotragus pygmaeus
GTCCTGAATATTCATTGGAAGGACTGATGCTGAAGCTGAAACTCCAATAGTTTGGCCATCTGATGCAAAAAACTGACTCAATGGAAAAGACCCTGATGCTGAGAAAGATCGAAGGCAGGAAGAGAAGGGTACAACAGAGGATGAGATGGTTGGATGGCGTAACTGACTCGATGGACTGAGTCTGAGTAACTTCCAGGAGTTGGTGATGGACAGGGAAGCCTAGTGTGCTGCGGTTCATGGGGTTGCCAAGAGTCAGACGTGACTGAACTGAACTGAAGGTTATTACGATGAGCACTATGTAGTCGCTGTAATAGGATTTCTGGAATAGACTCAAAGATAAGCGTTTTGGCCAGTGGAATAAAATGGTCCACCATCCCAGGTATGATGATGGGAAAACAGTGTTTTTTCGTGGTGTCCCAGGTGGGTAAAGACTACGAATTTGCTTTGGACAACAACATTTAAAAATTTTAATTTATACTGAGCCAGAAGTTTTCCCCTGTTTCTTTGACTTACCAACAGACATTTACCAAGGGAATGCTAAGTGTCAGGCACTAAAGTCCTTCAGATCTTTGAAGTTATCAGAGCTTCCTCATGTGAGAAGCCTTTCCTTGGGGGTTAAACATTCCTTCCCCTCTTCCAGTGTCTAGTCCTCCCAGAGGGGACACAGGTTTCACTTCCTTGACCAATCTGGCCCAAACTTCTCAAGGTCCATCCAATAGAGGTTGATCTCTGCTTCTTTCCATAGAGTGGTGCCCATTATAGGAACTGCAAATCCCTGCCAAGATACTGTATTTCTAGTAATGTAGCTTAAAGTTGTATTTCTATAAATAAATTATTTCATACTGGTAACTTCCATTAAGCCACTGTCACCCTAAAACCTTCCCAACAACACTAGATGGTTAAGTCCAAACCCTTCCATTACACAGTCTACCTCTTTAATCCTAATTGTATCCTTCATCCCTGTTAAATCGGGTCTATTACATCAATCCTACAAACGTGTCCAATTCCAAGACCAACACCCAACAAGCAAGATCAGTTGCTACCTAAGTACCTTTCAGTATCTGTTACCTGAGAAGTAGACCCAGCTCTAGCCCATGCCCATGACCTCTACTTGAAAGCCCCATTCTGTTCTCTCCAAAATCCTCACCCTTTAAAAAAAAAAAAAAAAAGATGGAAGATAAAAAATATATAACTAAATCTACTTTTCCTCCGAAATATGGACAAATCTTACTTCAGTCCTCTCTGTACAACCAGAGCCTTGACACCAACACAGTCTTTTCTTTCTTTCTCATAGGATCTGCTGGGGAAAGAGAGGTGGATTCAGAGTTCAGGGGAGGCTGCCCAAGGCAGGCATCATCTTTGGGAAGAGGAACAGGACCCAGAAACATCAGCTGAGGGAAGAGGAGTGGGATTCAGGCAGACTCCTGGGAACAAAGATGAAGATACGGCTGTAAAATGGGATAAAAAAAGGTAAAAAGATAAGGGTCTCCGTTTTTTTATGGTCTAACACATCTCAGGGATAATTATTTTTATTCTCTAGTTTTAACAATTAAATCCGTTATAAGACTCAAAACAGGCTCTCAGTTCACTTCAGAATTATTTTACTTTAATTTTTGAAGGGAATATGGAAACTGTGAAACTGTACTCCATTTTATGGTAGGTATGAGAAAAACCCTAAACAGAGGGAAACTTTGGTAGAAGTAAAAAAGAAAATTTAACTTTTAAGGCTTTGGCAGAGGAAAGAGGAATGTGATTCTAAGAACAGACCCGGTACAAATAAAAAAAGAAAGAAAAATCTAACGGATTTTCAGTTTTCCAATAGAAACACCACTTAACATACAGAGTAGCTTGTTTCAACAGCTCAACTGGTCCTTGGCTTCACAAGTATTAAAAATTGTGGCCAGGCCCAGGAACCCAACCACTGTGTTCCAGTAACCACAAAGTCTAGATTTTTTTTCAGGAAAATGCCAATTTTCTCATCTGTTGTCCCCATAAGTCATCAAAAAGTCCTATAAAAACACTTATATGCCAAAATCCTTTCCTAGATAGTATGTTGGTTCAGAAAATATGGACACTGTTTCATGATCAATAACTTTATTTCTATATTAAAGTATAATTTCTATTTCAAACAAGTAATTTACAGAGATACTTTCAAAATAATGCCTATTTCTGGGTTAGGAACTGACAAAGTACAAAGGGAGAATATTATTTAAATAATTAAAATAATTACAACTAGTAAGTTTTGCTCACTTTATAAATCAGTACAAAATTCTAGACTATTTTCTCCTTTGAAATGCCCTTCTTTCCCTTTTTTCTTTTTTTGGCAGCACCATGAGGTATGCATAATCTTAGTTCTCCGACCAGGGATCAAGCCTCTGTCTCCTACAGTAGACGCATGGAGTCCTAACCACTGGACCACCAGGGAATTCCCTGAAATGCCTTTCGATTAGAAATATATGGCAGTAATGTCTACTCATCTGAGAATCTGTTTTCCTGAACTAAGTTTCGTAAGAAACTAGTACTGCCTTTATTAGTCTTCCATCACTGTGTGCCATGCTTAGTGCAACAAAACAGATCAATGAAGAAACCAGTCCTCGGTGAAGCTCTCATCAAGCCATGGCTTCTCTATGACCTTATCTTCCCCTAAGTTATCACAGTTCCCTTCATCTAGGACAGTGGTTCTCAATCTGGGACATATACTGTGGTCATCTACAGAACTTCCCTAAATACACCTGTTAATGGCTGTGGCTTGGGACCATGAAGGTGTGAAAAGAGAACTGGGCTTGGGTGTTTTGACAGCTCTATGCAGATAATTCGAGTGCATATGCTAGCAGAGAACATCAATTCAAATGGGCGAGGATAGGGGCTACAACATTGGTCTCAAGGAATGATGTCTCCCGTCCTTAACGGCATTGACGAAAAGTAGGACCATCACCAGACAAGACTGCACAGTCAAAGGAGAAAGAATTGAAAACATGCAGACCATTAGAGGTTGAGAATGACCTCAGGGATATCTGCTTCTGTTTACCAGATATCACTATTTTGTAAGAGGTAAAGTACATTATCTTCTCAAAAAGCATATTCCAGGCTCTAGCTCAGAAGACAGTGTGCCATCCTAAATATAACACTCGTTTTCAGACTCAATGCCTGTCATGGATCAAGATGGCTAACAACTCTCTGCAGCTGCGATCTGTAAAGTAGGGGCTAGTGGGCTGCTTTTGTTAAGAAAAATTCTGAAAAGTTTCTGTTCAAAATCATGACCGCCTTACTTTCAAAATGGGGAATTACTCTATCTACTCTCCTGCCTCCTAAAGAAACATAAGGCCAACTAGAAACACTAGTATAAGTACTTTTAGTTTGTCATTACTACTCTTCAGTGACTGCAGACAACCAACCTTAATTACTCTACACCCACCCTCATGCATCAAGTGGATTGGAGGCTGAGTCAGCAAGTGTAAAATCTAAACACAAAAGAGCACAAATCAGAAAAGAAAGAAAAAGAAAATCTTACCTTTGGTTTTTTGTTCCGTGACCTGTAAAACAAACAGACATAGGTAAATGAGACTTGCTTTCTAAACCAGCATTATAAGATTACTGTAATTCTGATACCTCAAATAATTCAAGCTGTCAGATACATAGGCAGAGCTAAAATTCAGAAAAAGTCAGCTCAGACATCCTTCTAAAGACAATGGCCATATGTCTGGTTGTAACTTATATGAGCGTCATTATGAAAGAGTCCAAAAATTAAGACAAAAAGCATTCACTCTTGATAAATAATGAGATCCCTGCACTGGGGATAGTGTTTCCCATTCTGACATCCAGAAAAGGAAATGGATGAGGCCCAGAAACAAAATTACCACAGATACAAAAAGAATTCCCTCTGAGTATGGACCCAGACACCTGACTTCAAATCCAGAAAGCAAAGTTGAAGGGCCCACGCTCAGAGGCATTGGAGCTCACAGTAGGAAAGGTGGATTCAAAACCAAGCTCTCCCACCTCCTGTCTGTGTGATCTCCGTTTTCTATTTATCTGTTGAATGAAGATAATAACAGTATCTCTCTGCAAAGGACTGCTGTAAAGATTAAGCCAGATAACCTATAGCAATGTTCAATAACTGTTTGCTCTTATAATTATCAAAGTTTATAGAAAATTTAATGTGAAATAGAGTAGTAAGATTGAAATCATAATGTGGCTTCCCACGTAGAGCAGTGGTAAAGAATCTGCCTGCCAATGCAGGAGACATAAAAGACATGGGTTTGATCCCTAGAATGGGAAGAGCCCCTGGAGAAGGAAGTGGTAACCCACTCCAGTATTCTTGACTGGGAAATCCCAGGGTCAGAGGAGCCTGGCAGGCTACATCCATGGGGTTGCAAAGGGTCAGACATGACTGAGTGACTGAGCATACAGACACACATAAACTTGAACAAATATAGACTTTGTTGAAATTATTTCTTTATATAGTAACTAATACATTTCTGGAAGTGATTAACCTAAAAGGTTGGACATGCTAAATATAATAATGGGTTTTGAGAGAGTTTGGAAATGATGACTAGGAGCCACATGGAAAACTCTTCTGCTATTAAGAGGGGAAAATAAAGGAGGGCATCTAATTATCCATGCCCTATAATATTTAAACAAAACCACAAAAGGTCATGAATAAGAAAACATTCCAAAGGAAATGTACCAGAATTCCAACAGGGGTTAAATCACATTTTGAGATCATGGGTTATTTTGACCCCCTGTTCCCAACTGCTAATCTTCAAAAAAAATTTTTTGTATTGGTCCTCCAACTTCTAGAACCAAAATATTCATATAGAAAAGAAGAGGTCTGATTATTTGTGGCTGGTAATCATATTAAGTTACTGCTCTGGATGTTCATGAAAACATGCTCATCTTTGGAAGGTCTATCCTGTGGCTAACCAGCCCGCTTCAAAATGGATTCCAGCACACCACTGAATTAAACAATCCATTTGGATGACCTCCTGGAGTGTTTCTTACATTCTTGCATTAAAAGACAAGCTAATTTAGCTGCACTGAATTTGCGCTAGGCAGCCTCTTAAAATGAATGTTTCCCAGTACTAATTGTTACAGAGCTCAGTTCTACTGTATAATTTTTCTGTACCCCCCCACCTTATCCAAGAATGAACTGATTTGCAACCACATATCAATTCCTTACGGCAATTTATACTACAGTAAATAAATACTTCTTAGAATGCCATCTGGAAGATCAGTTATTACAGGAAGTCAATGTCTTCCCTAGCTGTAAGCAACAAACCCAACTAATGTCAAACGCGTCTTAAAATGTGGGTTCTTTTAAAAGTGTTGTCCCCCAAGACGGCGAAAAGCTGGATGATTAAAGCATGGGTTTTGCTAACGCTAAACAATGATCCTTGAGCAGCAACAGCCTAATGAATGTGAGGGGAAATCCTTCTCAGACACCTCCCTCATAACTGGAAATCTAACACCGTTTACTCAGGGATGGTTCTAGAAAGAGCAAACCGCCATAACCACTGAGAACAACGGGAAAGCAGCTCATGTTTAATTTCTATGTATAAATCATTTAATTTAGCTAAACAAGTCAGTTCTCCATGCTATGTCGCTAGCATTCATTCTTGACCATATACTTATTAAACAAACATTTTTTTGAGTAATGCTTTTGTCCTGGGCACTGTCCTAGTTACTGGAAATATAAATATGAATAAAACCTCGAGAAACTTACAGCCAGGCTAAAGGGGAAGATAGACATGAAGAGATGATTATAAAGCAATGGGGTAGCCTGCGAAAGATGTGCAAGCACTAAGAAGAGGCACCACATGTTTTCTGACTGAACGAGTGTGTGACCCCATTATAGGGCCCCTGGCACATTCTCTACAATTCTTTGCATCACAGCACATTTTAAGCCTCTTAGTTGAGATGCTGTCTCTATAGTGAGGTTAAAAACCACTAAGACAGTCACATGCTGAGCTTTGTGCTTGCTCCTTAAAAGTGCTAAATCAGAATCTAATTCTGAAATTATACAATGGGTCAGGATGGTAAAACAATATCAAAGACCATGTGTCAAGCCTACACCCTGTGCCAGCCAATCTAGAACATTTTTGAACAAATGTGACCAAATTTTTATTGTTCTTAATTAACCATGTGAAATTTAATTTACAGTGATATTTCTCTTGGCTGTAACTTTTAAACCAGTTCTTAATGCAGATCGAGCACACAGGGTAGACAGTCCAGCTGTACATACGAAATTCTCTGCACAAATAATCCCAATTATCTCTTGAATGAACCCACACCATCTTTTATTTTAAATCATTTTTCTATTAGGGGGATCCACAACAAAAGTTTACAGATGGACATTATTATTAATCACTTCTAGCATTGATATTTCAGGTTAAAAGACATTGTTATCTATGTGAAAAACAAAGATAAACTGTACACAAGGCCAAAACAATCACTCTATTTGGCATTTTCCTGTTATCAGCCTTTGTTCAAGCTCCCCAGTGGAGAGCTTATAATCATGCCTTCCCACAGACTGCAAAATCCATTTCTTGTACCAGTTTAGTAGATGAAATGGGAATCCCCTAAGGAAAGAAAGCCTCACTGAGCTTCACTCTCCCATCACTCCCATAGGAAAGTCAGTATGTGTGGCTAGAAGGGCAACGCCTCTGACAACCGAGAGATGGGAGACCCACATATAACAACTTCAGTGACGTGGAAGGTGGCTTTGTCCACCAAGTATAAAACAAGCCTCTGAGTTGTCTTCTGACATTTTAATTCAGACTCTGTACTGTCATTTTAGACAATTTCAACAAGCTCAGATTAGAAGCACGTATCCTGATAGCATGAAGATGAGATGGTGAGCCTGCCACTATTAATAGAGCCAGAAACACAATTAAAAGCAGACAAAACCTTAAAGAGTGCAGTAGTCTATTACGGCACCAAACAATAATGAATATTCCTTTTAATTAAACCTTGAAGATAAATTACATTTCACATGTTTAATGCAGCAGGGTCACATGCAATCTAAACCAGAAAATATTTCCCTATTGTGTTTTATGCTGGCACTCCTATATGATTTCAGTAATTCAGAGAACAGAATTAAGGGAAATGCTATCTAACGATGCAGGGGAAACTTGCAGTGTCCCTTGAGTTTGAATGCCTTGAGTCTGTTCTAAATTTAGAGTTCCCTCTGAACCCTGGTAACAGTTGCCTCCCTCCCTAAACCTAGCTTCAATAACCTGGCTCCATAGCAGGGACCCTCAAATCTGCCTCACAGTGAGGGTCTGCTTCCCAAGTGTGTCAGATAGTGGTAACAAGAACTGGAGGCGAAGTGACTCTGCCATGTGCTTTGCAAAGGCAGCAAAGCACCGCTGCCGAAACAGAGCCCGTCAGGTGAAGCTCTTGAAGCTAAAAGAACAGTGAGGGCGGGTAGTCAGCTCAGACCATGGCCGGGGCAGGGAGGTCTAGCCACTATCTGTTCCCCACAGCCCTGACAGTTGACATCAGTTGGTCTTATGTCTTTTTTCCTTTTAGCATCTCTTTTATCCTAAGCAAATGCTCAAAGCCATGAAATACTATCTCTTTCAGAGCACTAAGCAGGCCCACCAGACCATCTTTTAATTTTAAAAAATATGTATTTATTTATTTGGCTGAGCCAGGTCTCAGCTGCAACATGTGAGATTTTTAGTTGTGGCATATGGGACCTATGTCCCCTGACCAGGGATCGAGCCCAGGCCTTTGCATTGGAAGCACAGAGTCTTAGCCACTGAATCACCAGGGAAGTTGAGATTCCCCTCCCCAACCAGATCCTCTTTGAGGGAGGATTCTTTATGGAGTTTGAGGGAGATTTTTTTAATGGAATTATCAAAAAGCAGACTCATATAAAATGACAATGTAGGTGGACCAGAAGGACAATATCAAGGCAAACTCTAGCAAGCTTTGAAAAATCATTCCATAAACTTGCTTAAGAAAATGGAGATTAATTATGATACAAACAAGGAAACACAACAAGCATTTAAGTGTTGGTAACTCTCCTGCTTTTCTTGATATTACTGTTGTTTTCAATAAAATCGGCTGCAGCATTACTTTAACATCTACTTTACGATAACCAGTGCAGGTCTTTAACTTTCTCCCACTTTCAAATCTTAGAACTCTCAAGTAATCTAATGCCTCAAGTGGCATTATTAAGATGCCAGGCATCCACGCCAAGGCAACTCATTCTAGATTCGTGGTGGATATAAAGACAGACTTAATTGATTAAACCCACCTTCTGAGTGGCTTCTTTTTTCTTTTTATCCTCTTTCTTCCTTTTCTTGTCTTCCATTAACTGTTCTTCCCTTTCTTGCTCCTTCTCTCTGTTAAAGTAATGTTATACCACAAGGTTAAACACCTATGCTCACAGTCTATTTGTGCAGCAAATTAAATGCTTACAGATGGTGTGCAAGGAGACAAACATTTCATCTCTGACCGAGCAGAGCACAGTACTCCATTTAAGCTAGCAGGACACATAAAACCCATCGTATTTACTTATCCTCCTTATTCGGTCTGTAACCCCTTTTGAAACATGATATTAAGTTTGGTTTTAAAGAAGTCCAGTAAAGTGAGTTTTTATCATATCTTTCTAAACACACACACACATGATTACTCTATTTCCACTCAGCAAAAAACCTAATTTGAATATATGACAACATTCTGTTGGCTTCTGACAATACTCCTCACAAATAATGCCGAATATATATGACTTCAGTTACAGTATAAAGGTATTTATCATAATTTAGGTGTTTTCCCATGACATCTTCAGAGCAGTGATTATAAAACCCTATGTTCTAAATTCTGTATTTTTCTTCTACATTATTAACACTGTATGTTATACATGTTTTCTACTTGTGTTTTTAAGGCTGTATTGAAGGTCCTGTAAATCCATGTATTCCCTGTTGGGTGATTTCACAGGATCATCAGGTTTTGCTCTCAATTAAAATAAAAATAATACATAAAAATAAGCATTCTAGTTGCAGAAATATGTACCAAATCTTAAGAAACTAAGATCATGTAATTTATTCCTCACATGCCAAGCTTATTGAATTTCAGAGCTGGAAAAAGAGTTAGAAATCAAGCTCCCAATTCCCAACGACTGACGAGATGCCATCTGCAATGCTTGTGGTTTTAGGGGATCCGATAGCAAATCCATGGTTTCATAGATATCACTTAGATAAAGGCTGAGTTGAAAGTCAAACAAAGAAAAGCTTTAAATGTCTGCAGACATGGCAAAAACCACAATGATGGTTCCTGAAGGACTCAAGTTTGGGGACTGAAACTCCCTCAACCTACCCAGAAGGAACCAAGGGCCAGCACTGAGGCACACTCCCATGAACACGCAGTGACACTTCATTTATAGAAAATAAGAACTGAACACACAGACGAAGTGTTTTACTTATATACCAAGTTTTCAGCGGCCCTTTCTCCTATACTTCTGGGCATAAATACACAAAAGCCTAAAGTGCACAATTCACATTCCAACACAACGCCATGTTGTTGCTGTCCGCGTTGTTTAGTTGCTAAGTCGTGTCCAACTCTTTTGCAGCCCAATGGACTGCAGCCCGCCAGGCTCCTCTTGTCGATGGGATTTCCCAGGCAAGAACACTGGAGTGGGTTGCCATTTCCTGCTCCTGGGGATCTTCCCAGCCCAGGGATCAAACATGTGACTCCTGAATTGCAGGTGGATTCTTTACCACTGAATCAACTGGGAAGCCGAACATCCATGACAACTTAAAAACTACAACCAAAGAAGAGACTTCATTATGATTTCCTTAGGCTTAAGGCTGCTTTCTTTGGAGCTGGATTATGTGTACATCAGTCTAAGTGTGAAGTTCCTGGTGAAAATCTACTTGCAGTCGTGTACTACTTTAAGAAAATGGATTTACAAAAATTGGCAAGATAGATGTTGACCATCTAAGGTAGGCTGGCTGCAGATCCTGTTATATTTGGCTCTTAGAGCCTCTTGCTTCCTCTGGCTGCAAATGGAAGGAGAAGATGGGGTTCCTCATGACCCAGTTACTGTAACTTGATTTCCATATTTTAAAGTACAACTGACTACAGAAAAAGAGCAACCATAGCCTGAATGAGTATCTGTTTGAATATTCAATGCTCCAAAAAGCATAATGTTGTAAAAGTTTATTTTAAAAAGGCAAGGTAAAACAAAGAAAAGCAGTTAGTCATTAATGAGACACATTCTCAAAAAAACAACTAACCTTTTCAAATATTTTTTCTCATAAAGAGGTAATTCAGTGGAAGGGATTGAAACTTATATTCACTACAAGCAGATTTATTTCCAAAACAAATATTTTTTGAAGCTTTCCAGGAGACAGACTGTGCTTTCACCCTGATCTTTTACTGTGTGTTGGTAGAATTGAGTCTTCTCTTTAAATCTCACTTTCTTAGGAAGAATTCATTTTCCCAAACCAAGTCTGACTTAACCTTATCATTCACTTAATAATCAATCAAAAAGTGTGGGGTTCACCTTTCTTCTATTTCAGCTGTGCTGTATCCTGGCTGCACCTGAGAACCATTTGAGGAACTCTGAAATATCTCTAGGCTGTGTCAGAGCCCAGCAGGGGTGAAGAGGGCACCCACCCATCTATGGTGGTAGCGATGGGAGATCAGTTACATGGGGGACTGACCAATAATATATTAAGGATGACAGCAGTCAGGTTTCTCAGTATTGAAAAAAGGAGTTACCAAGATGGAAAAAGAAAACTCAAATGAACTCTGTGGAGTTGGATCAGTATTAGTTATTGGCATGAACTCATGATTTTTAATACATAGGAATAGACATAACAAAAAAAAGTAGATGCAATTTTGTGTGTCTATATGTGTATATTTTTTCATATATGCAAATACACATACTCATTCCCTAGCTCTATCACTGAGAGGGCTTGGGAACAAGCAACATCCAAATACAGTAGCTAGGAACATACCTCGAACCTAGATTATGGCTTCTAAATACCATCCTTCACTAAGACAATCACAGTGGTTTTTTTTTTTGGAGAAAGAACTAATTTTGGAGCTTGATGATGAAAAGAACAAAATGAGCTGAAATGTTTCTTTCCCAACAAGCAAGAAAATCTCTGACAAATGAAGGTTCATGTCAAATGGTCACAGAAGCCTGAAGAGGGTCTTACAAGCTAAATCTGGGACAATATGACACTAAAAATAAGTAATGATAGCAACAGATTATAAGCCATTGTATAAGATAGGAAAACATGAGTCCCGACAGAAAGAAATAAGTGAATACCTTGAAAACACCAAGGAATGTAATATTCACATAATTTTAAAGCACCACATCATGAAACACTTATTAACTACAAAGGAGAAAATAATAATTATACAGAGGAGAAGCCGGGTGGATAGCACCTTAGTTAAGTAAGATCATCAATGATGGGATACACTGAAATTGTGAATAACATGACAGGAGACTCTGAGAACACAGCATTAATCCTGCGATATGCACAGCCTGAATATCAACACAAGAAACATCAAACAGTCCCATATTGGGAGGCATTTTAGAAAATCATGGGTTTAAAATCTGCAAAAATTTCAAGGTCACGAACACCAAAGGAAGATGAGGGGACTGTTCCAAATGGAAGGGGACTAAAGGGATACAACCACCAAACGCAAAGTGTGATCCTTCTGTTACAAACGCCATACTGGGGCAAGTGTTAAACCTTGGGTAGGGGCCAAAGAGTAAATGGTAGTAAACCATTACCAGAGGCAACATTCCAGATCAATCATATAGGAATCTACAGCGTTTTTTCCAAAGCCCCCACCCCAAGTGGTTCTAACATGTAGCTGGAGCTGAAAATCACTACTCTAAATTCTCGTGTTAAGCTTACCATTAGCCAGATGCAAGTGTAAACACCGTAATCTAGAATAAATCTAGAATGGTAAAAGCTAAAACTACTCTTAAAATGGCTAAGAAGAAGAAAATACAAATTCTTTTTTTTTTTTTTT